>JABUQX010092460.1:42500-78720 GCA_015478945.1 Trachelipus rathkii | reverse complement strand
TCACGGGTGTTCCTACAGGGTTAATTCTTTTGTTTCCTGTTTTCTGGTTATATGTTTCTGCTTTGAATTTTGCTTTATGGCTTTCTCCTCTTCTAACTACCGAGTAATCGTCCTCATCGCGTGTTCACCTGGTTCGATTGTTTTTGCTTTCCTGCTTTTGCTTTTATTTGTTTCCCTGCTTAAACTTTCCTTTCCTGCTTTACCTCCTACTTCATACTTCAAGCGTCCTCTACTCCTAGGTGTTTTAATCTCGGGTTCGTCATGCTTTTTTTTTATGCTTTCTGCTTTACCTTCATGCTTTACTGTCCTTTTTGCTTTACTGGTTTCCCTTTCCCTGCTTTCCTGTTTTCTTTCTGCTTTCTGTTTCATTTTTTGTTCTCTCTTCTATTATTTTTACATTTTTTTTCCTCTTGTTCTTATTTTTTTCTTTTCTTCTTTTTCTTCTTTTTTTTTAATTTTTGAAAGAATATTTGTAAGATAGCGTTTTATTAAATCTCTTCCTTTTTTTTATTTTGTTTTAAATTTTATTTTTTTTTCTTTTAATTAATTTCCATTTTACTTTATATTCTAATTTTTCTTTTTAAAGGTATGTTTACCAAAGTCTTTTTCTCTACTTATAGATATATTCTTCAACTACCACGCACCACCGCCAAATTACACACAACAGCACTTAATACTTATAGTACCCATTCTATGAACTTATAAATTCCTATGGCATTAGTGCTTTAGCATAGACACTACCATTTATCCTTTCAGCAAAAGTTTCTTACCAGTTTTATTTACCATTAATAGCGAGATTTCTACGACGAGATTTACTTCATCAACCAGGACCAGTTTATTACAAAAGCTTTCTTAATACAGATTTTTAATTAAGATTATTCACACGACAACAGATTTTTAAACGGATTGTATTAGTCAGATGAGGTTAGATTGAGGGGGAGATCCGACATCGCACCTTACCGACACTGACATACACAGTATAACGTATAATATAGTTTAAATTTAATTATTATTTAACAAGTATTAATATTCATTAATAGAATAAATTTATATTTAAACTTATCTTATTAGGTATAATAAGAATTGCAACAAAGAATTTATTATCAACTGTTTATACTTTTTTATTTATAATTTATATAAGTTTTAAATCATTTTGTAAAATTTTATGATAATTTTTAAGAATATTTTACGTTTAAAAGGATACTCGGATCAGTTTTACGGTATAGACCTCCACATATGCCAGTTTTGTTCTATTGATTACTGCTTTACTCATCTTTAGGATGTATAAGTATAAAATAAGTTCTTCTCTGCTACATAACATGTATTTTATTTAATATTTCTAGTTTTTATTTAAAAATAATCATTATTACTTACTTTTTTATTTTTTATTAATAATTTTCAGTTTTTTATAATTTGGATTTTCTTTTATATTATCTATGTAATTGAATCCACGAGAAAAAACCAGGAATTCGTTGAATCAGATACGAAATGATTTTGGTAGAATGGTAATGATATTTAGCATAATTTAGGGATATCTTTTTGTACCGAGAGATATGAGTAAATTTAGTGAAACTGTTTTTAATGTTGTGTGAATATATTAGGCTAATTTGAATTAGATAGTCTTTTTTGTATAGGCGGTTACTAATCAAGGACGTCAGGTTTTTCCAGTATATGAGAAATGGAAATATGTTATATATTTATTATTTAAATGAAATGTGATGGTGAGTCTTTATAGGTAAGGATGATTTATTTTTGGTGAGTGGGGAGTGTACTTTTGTATAGATCGTTGTGATTGTGAGATTATTTTGCCTTTTGGTTTTAAGGTTGAAATGTTTTATTATATATAATTTTTTATTTAAATTTAAATATGTATTTTATTTGAAAAGTTTCCTATGAATTTACTATATAATAGAAATTTATATCATTAACATTAAATATTCTATATATAATATATATATTATAGTTTATATTATTATTATATATATATATATATATATTATATTAATTATATTTATATATATATAGTTAGTATATAATATATATATATATAAATATATTTATATAGTATATTATATAATATACTATATAATATAAGGATAACATTATATCTCTATCTAAACAAGCTTTCTCTCTCTGAGTTCAGGATAATTAAATACTACTTTAATCATTTTAAGACTGGTTTTACGCGATTTATATTAACATTTCTTTAAATTTACTGCATATGTCCTATTTTATGTCATTATCGAATGATATAGTTCGTGTCTCGAGTAATACCTTTCAGTTTACATAGTAATAATGTTCGTAGGGTTAGCTAAATAATTCTGGTTCATGCATAAATTTTTGCATTGTTTTCTAAGTAGATAATGAATTTCTGTACGTTTGAAGAATTAGGAAGCGATTGATGGGCGTAGGATCATCGAGCAGGGTTTTCTTAAATGCGTGTATTCTTGTATAAAATGTATGAAGTTCGAGTTATGTATTAGATAAACATATGTTTCTTATTGCCATAATATTCGCTACGTGTTAGATTATTAGTGATTAGGCCCTGAATGTAAGAATCCAATGATGTAGGTTCAATCACGGTTGTTTCATTTTTCTCTCTAATTAATTCAAGTGATATGTTTGTGATGTTTATAGAATTGATAGAGTAGTTGCTTATGTGGTTCTTCACAGGCTATAACTGTTTTGGTCAGTTTTAAAAGCGAGCTTGAGGTTTAAAGTATTCTTAAGCCACTCTTCAGTGTGGATTAAATAAGTTTCTGGGAATCACGAAAAACGCTTGGGTATTATAAATGGTGAATGGGTCGAACTTGAAAATTCAAATCCTCGCGGCTTTTCTTTATATAAGATGACTCTCTTGGGGTATTTGATTTCTTGGACATGTTTGTATTGAGTATGACTGTTAAGTGTGAACATGATATACCTTAGTGAATAGAACCTTTATTACAGTTGAGATTGTGCAGTTAGCAAACGAAGGATGATTTTTTAACTGAGGTTTGGCTTAAAAATCAGACTGTCGAAATAGTAATTTTCAATCCATTCAGAGGTAAGGGTAGGTAGAAAAAATGTTTTTTCATATTAAAACAAAAAGGATAAATAATTCTCCGCTCAAATCACATACGAGGTCATATGAGAGATAAGGGATTCCGTCCACTCACAAGGAAGGTAAACATTTCCTCTTACTGAAGTACCAAAATGACGATCCAGCATGTTTTAGTTTGAAATATATTTATAAAATATAAATTGATTTCGATCTTGTATACTGGAATTACTTTTTGACTGGTATTAGGCTTAAATCGCTGTGATCAAAGGCTTACTAATTTTAGGCCTAATTTAGGCTAATGTAGTTATTGCCACTTTTACGAGAAGGTCGTTTGAAAGTAATATTCTGACTTGGTATTAGGCAATGGCGGGGTCAAGAAGATTAAATAGTGAAATTTATAGGAGAGTAAGTTATATTTCAACCTTTTAGAGAGGTCAGTTTCCGTTTTTGTGTTTTCTCCGTGTTGGAATTGTCTGTACATAGATGATAATAAGATTATATATTTGATATTATATATTAGTTAACATGAGCGAATAATATAAATGTAGTGATAATTGGTTATTTTTAAATAAGATATAATTTTGTAATGTTATGTTAGCAGAGAAGAAGAACTTATTTTGTTATTTTTATACTTATTACTGGTGGCTTAAAGATGAATGTAACAGTAGTCATAGAGAAGTTGCATAGCTGTGGTTATGAGGTTGCTAGGGGTGACCTTCTGATTTTTCTTGATTTATGTTTAAGGTAGTAAAATTATGTTTTTAATAATTTCTAAAATTTTAACTAAAGTATTTTAAACTTGTTAGTTATAAATTTATCAAAAAGGTTTAACAGTTATAATAATTGTTCAAAGTAATGTTGTTTATTATAGAGTTTAGAAACTTTGATATTTTAGGTTATATTTGATGAGTAATATAAATGTACGTGTTTATTCTTTTGTATGTTTTAATAAATTATACGTTTTAATGTTTTAAGTGAGTGTGAGTGTGTGTGGGTGTGTATGAGTGTGCGTGTGGTGTGGGTGTGGTGTGTTGGTGTGGGTGTTTGTGTGTGGGTGTGTTAAGTATGTGTGTGTGTAAGTAATCTGTGTGTGTAAGTAATTCTGTGTGTGTGTGTAAGTAATCTGTGTGTGAGTGAGTAATCTGTGTGAGTGTGTAAATCTGTGTGTGTGTAGTAAATATTGTTGGTGTGTGTGGTGTGTGTAAGTACATCTGGTTGTGTGTGTGTGTATCTGTGTGAGTGTAAGTAATTGTGTAGTAAGTGTGTGTGTGGTATAAGTGTAATGTGTGGGTCTATTGGGTAAAGTGTAGTGCCATAGTGATGTGTGTAATAGTTGTCATAAGTGAATTGTGTCGTATAAGTGTAAGTGTGGTTGTGTGTGTGTGTGTGTGTGTGTGTAGTGTTTGTGCGTGTGTGTGCGGGTGTGTATGTGTGTTCTAAATTTACAATAGGCATGAAGTAAATCTGTGTTATAAAAATGTAAATAATAAAATATATTAAAAAATTGAGAAACAACCGATAAAAGATAAATTTAAAAGCCAGTAAATAAAATTAATAATAATAAAGAGTAAATAATAAAATAAATTAATAAAGTAAAAATTAATAAAATTTAAAATAAACGAATAAAGAAAAATATAAAGTATTACAAATAAAAAACATAATGTTAATATATATGCAGTAAAGCAGTAAAACAGGAAAGTTAACTAAGGAAAGTTTAAACAGTAATGCAGAATGGGTTAAAGCAGTAAGAGAAAGTTAAAGCGTAAGCAGAGTAAAGCGTAAAGCAGTTAAAAAGCATCTACTCGTTTGATGGTTATGTACACTGTATTAATTCATGTTTACTGCTTTAAGGTATTAATGTTAGTTGAGTTAAGCAGTAAGCAGAGTTTTTAAAGCGTAAGAGAAGTTAAAGGCAGTAGCAGTAAAACAAGCTATACTAATAGTTTGGTGGTTAGGTAACAAAGCTATGGCTTTATGATAAACTAGTCTACAGAGTTCAGTAACTTTGGCTGTGTGAAGAAAGTTGAAGGTAAAATGCGAGGCTAAAAATGTTAACATAAGAGGAAGGATCGAGTTGTGAGTTTTTCTAGAAGTTAGGTAATTGTGTGGAATTACTGATTACTGTTTTAATTTATGTAAATATTTATGGCCATGTAATAATATTTTCAGATAAAGATATTGGGGTGGTTATATCAGACAGAAGTGCTTTGGCTTTTTATTTTGTTGCCTATCAATTAAATATTATTGTAAAGTATAAATAGCAGTACATAAAAGATGTCTGTAATGAGTGACAGTTTTATGTTCGCGAAAATATGGTTTTATAAATACATTGTTAAGTATGAATAAATGATGATCAGATAGGTATATTTGAAAAAAATTTCTATGCCCTTAACTTTTTATTTTGTTGCCTAATCAATAATATTATTTTTTTCCTGGATTAATTGCGGGCCTGCGGGGCGCGGCGGGGGTAGGTAAATATTTGTAGAGCTTATGGATGCTGGATGAACCAAGAGGGGAGGAGTAACATGCGTGCGTGAAAGACCTGGGGATACGGGAAGTGTTTAGGGCCTTAAGTGCGACCGTGGGCTGTATGCTGAGCTGGTGGGCGTGGGAAATTTTATGTTAGCAGGGATAGAGCGATGATGAAGATCATCATAAAGATGACCATCATCAGTATCTTCGCTCGTATGGAGAATCACTGATAAGTCTGTAGTATAAGTCGACCCCTATGGAATTCGTCATGGAATTGCAGATAGGCCAGACGCAAATTGAGCAGTCGCAGTAGCATGTCCTGCAGGTTCTAATACGCTGCCGGCTCAATATTGCCGCTAGAAAGGTGTTGTCCTCGTGCATAAGTTGAGGCCCCTACAATCAGCTCGAGTGTGGGGTGCTTCAGTTGTACTCTCTGTGTGTCGGTGTGTTGTGCTCAGTCTAATTCGTGTGGCTGATGTGTGAATAAATCTGTGTGTGTGTGTACAGTTCTGGGTTGCTGCTACAGTACATGCTCGTTGTGTGTTATGGGGCTACTGTCTGTTTATGGGCACTCGTCTAGCTCGTACTGTAAGTGTTCTCAGAATACTGCACACCGGCTCCAAATACATCAAGTGGCCCAGCTTCACTCAACGGCAGACGCTGATGAGGCTGAAGTCCACACGCTCTCTCCTCCACATCTACGTTATACCTCGAGGCTAGCCTACACTCACTCTCGCGCCAGGCGCTGCCATCGTCGGGCGCTCCAGGGGAGGCAGAATTCCGGCTGTAGGTACCAAGCCTCGGTCTGGCTTTGCCTTCCCCAGGTCTCTGATGCTAGTCGGTTCCTCGCAGTTGATCGGATGTGGAATCCTTGGCCATGTGGCACTCTTATTTCGTTGCATTCATATTGGGGACGCGTCCAACTGTTGCGGTTCATTCGGAAATGATCTACATCGCTTGCTCTCGCGCAGCATGTCTTAATCCTTGCGTACGCTTTCACGGTGTACTCAACACACTTGGCACTCGCTCGCTCGTGCGTATGACGTTAAGTCGCCTTCGCGGCCTGCTCAGATACGGTCATCAGAGATGTGCGATAGACCAGCTGCTACTCGTTTGAGGTGATTGGGCATAAGCGCGCAACCATAATTAACACTAATTTGCTCAATTCGCAAACGTTGACTACTATATAAGATGTCATAATGCATCGACGTCCATCAAAAGTTTGAAGCCATAAAGTGAAGCCATTAAAGTTGTAGGGGCAAGTGTGGGGGCTAGGGGTATGGGTGTAGCTAGGTCGAGGGTTGGGTTCGCGAGTTCTCCGGTGTCAGGTGTGGCTGGTGGATGCCTAGGTTATCGCCTTTAGGTAGGCCCTGATGGTAGGCTGGGTGGTTAGGTTGGTGTGCAACGGTGTTACGGCATAGGTATCCTACTTGGTGAATTAGGTGTAGGTGTAGGCTAGGTGATAGGCTGGGTGGAGGTTAGGTGTAGTGTAGCGCTAGGTGTGATGGTATGGTGGAGGTAGGTGTAGCGTTGTAGGATAGGTGAAGCTCGGTGTTCGCCTGGGGTGTAGGTTATGGTGTTAGGGCTGTGTGCGGTTGTGCGTGTCTCAGGCTATGTGTAGTTGCTCGGGTGTAGGTTGCCGTTGTTAGGCTGTGTGGGGCTGGGTGCTCAGGGCTTATATGGCGAGGCTAGGTGTAGGCTTTAGGGTGTCGTGTGGTGTGTGTGGTGTGTGTGTGTTCGTGTGTGGGAGCCGCGTTGTAGAGCTTTCCCTTTTTCGTCCCTCGTTATCCTACTCAAAGAAATTCGGCGCCTCCCGTTAAGGCGCTTCAAAGGGTGTCGCCACCTAGTGCCTGTCGGCCCGCGCACGCTCTCATAGTGTGAGCATGCGTCTGACGTCTGTGCTTCTGGGACTTATCCGATTACCGAGGTGAAAATTGCGATTGCGACAAATTAGGGTTTCAAAATTTGGGGTTTCTCTAGAAAATTTGGGTTCTAAAAATTTTCAAAAATAGGGTTAAAATTCGGGTTGCCGGAAATCGTGGGACAAATGACGGTGGAAGACCAAAGGGTTGCGCGTCTAACAGGTAAGGCAAAAGGTAAAGGAAAAAGGCTCAAGGTAGGTAAAATTTTGGTAAAACGGTCAAAAAAGGTCAAGTGGTCAGAGAGGTAAGGCTCCGACTTGGGGCTCAAACAACGGTAAAAGGTAATTTGGGTATACATATCTAATAAAACATGTTGTACGAATCCATCTCTTACTACCTAGCAAATTTTAAATCTGACAATTATGGGTTGCCGAAACAGGAAAGGTTCTCAAGTAGGAAAAGACTGCGATATACTTAAAGGTTTTTTGAGTGCCGATATGTAATTTTATTATGACATTGATTTATTTTATCTTTTATAATTTTTTTTTTGGCTGCTACATATTACAAGTTAAATGATTTATAATTGTGTATATATAATTAATACTAATTAATATAATATATACTATCATATAATTATTATAATATCAGTAATATTATTATTATATATTATATTATACGAATGAATTCAAATAGTCTTGTAATATTACCATCATAATAGTTTGTATTTCACTGAATGCCTCAAGATGAACAATCATAGTCCTAAAAACTACCACATAGTCAGCGGAAGGGAATACTTTGTTGATATCCGTGGCGAACATTTTGAGTGGTCAACAAAAAAACATAAACAAAAAAGTTAATTTTTTTTTGGGGGGAGAGCTCGAGCGATGTGGGTACAATAGTTTGTTGCTCTAATATTAATTTGGTACAATTATTCTGTAAAGGTATTACAACCCGGATGTAAGGGCTCAGCCCGAGCCCGGGCAAGCGGCGCGGCGCTTTTTCCATACCCCGTAGGGGGGGCGGAGGACGCCGCGACCACGAAGTACCGAGCCGCGCTTACGACGTTCGGTCGTGCTCGCGGCGTGCCGCTCGCGGCCGCGCGCGCGCTCTGCGCCCTGCTCACCTGTCACAATCCGGTGCGGAAAATTCTTGCACTGGGTAATCCTTCGTGAGCATTAAAAAGAATTGAATGCGGCTTATTCTTTTCTTCACCCGGAGTAGTATGGAAGCGTCTTCTGAATAGCGCCTTCCTAAGTGCGCGGTAATTAACTATATTAATTCCAATATTCTTTCTTTTTTTTGTTTTACATTTACAGATATAAGTTTAGGATTTCAGCATAAAATGTAAGAAAGAGAATTCGCTAATTTTCTGTAGTAAGTTGATAAGTTTTTGGTTTTTTTTTTTTTTTTGTTTTATTTTTTTTATTTTTATATTTATTTATTTTTTTTCAATATTTTAGCTATGCAAAAAATCTTTCGTATCAGTTTTAATTAGTGATTAATTTATTTTATAATATGTTCATTAATTTTTATGAAATAGGATAGAAAGATAAGTATAACTGAAGTTTCCGGAGTATATGGAGATTATAATATTGTACATTACGATTAAATTTTGTGTTATTTTAATAGGTTTTCAAAATTTTTGATGGATATGTTTATATTTAGAACTTTGGAAAATTATCTAAATAGAAAATCAATTAAATTGATTTTAAATATATAGAATAAAGCTTTAAAGGCTTTCTTTAATCACTCGCTGTCTATAATTAGAAATAAGCGACAGAGTATTATGTATATAGCCATCTAGTTGCGGTTATGTTGGTGTGGCAGAGGACACGCGCTCAAGATATCCATAAAGTTTTAAGTATATGGGTTGAATATTGAATCATTCTATCCTAGTAATTATATAGAATATAGATATACTGTAATCAGTTTTAGTTTTACTCAAAATTATTTTTATTATAAAATGTAAAACTTTAAATAAATATAGTTTCATCTCTCTAGATACAAGAGGGTACCGAGACAAACAATTAAGCTATTATTAAAATCTAATTTACATGATAAAACCTTTCCTAATAAAAAACTCTTTCTTGATCTTTTACCAGCTTCTTATCTTCTTTCTATCGTTTTCTCTATCATGCTTAGACATTCAGTGTACCATACTATTTTTTCGTTCTCTATCTCCTCTCTCTCGCTCTTCCTATCTCATCGGCCTTTCCAGGTTGTACCTGGTCACGATACGAGGTGGTGTGGATCCGTTGAGAGGTTTTCCCATCATGTTAAGCCCCAGTCCATCTGCTGCAGGGCTTTTCCGTCCCCTTATGCCCCTATCGCGCCAGCTCGGCATTGCGGCTTTCTTATCCTGAATGGTGGCTTTGCAGACGGAGCTGCCAAGTTTCCCATTTGCGCCTGCCTCTTATGTTCTTTCTTCCATTTTGTTTTCTTCTTGCCTGTGTGAAGCTTGTTGCTTGCTCGCTTCTTGTTTTGTTCTTTTTTTGGTTTTGGCTGCCTCTCTGGGTCTGGCATCCATGGTTATTGACTCTTTGTTCTCGTTGGTGCCCTTTCCCGCTCCTCTTTTTCTTCAGTTTTCTTTTGTTTCTTCTTTCTTTCTGCGCTCTGTCTCTGCCTCTTTTTTTTCTCTGCCTCCCTCTTCTCTCCTTCTCTCTCTCTCTCTTCTTCCTATCTCTCTCTTATCCTTCTCTTCCGTCTCCTCTTCGGCCAGTACTATCTATATTCTCTATCTCGTCTTTCTTCTTCTTCTTCTACTTTTTCTTTATTTTTCTCCTATCTTTCTATGCCTTCGATGTATATGCTGTCGTTTGCTTCTGTTTGGCCTTCCTGCGTCCGGTTATTTCTCCACGAATGCCCTATGGGCGTTAACGCGGTCCCGTTTTCTGTTCCTAGCCGTCGGGTCATTATTCCTGCGTGTGTTTAGTTTACGTGTTCGGTCTTTTATTCCTGTTTTCTGTCCACTGCTGCCATCCCCTTCCTTTATCCTTACGGGCGCGGTGCACTGCCCGGCAGCTTAGCTTGGCTGTCTGGAGGGTGGCGTACTTCCCTGTTTTTTCTCCCGCTCTCTCTCTTGGCGCGCTTTCCGTGTGCGCTGGAGGCGTTTGATGGTGCTCCCATGTCTGCCTGGTTGTTCTGCTTCGTTGCCTGTTTTCCCCCCAGTCGTTCAACGCCGTCTTGTTCCCAGCTGATTACTGTCTGCTGCCGGTCCCCTTCTTGTGCATCCACGGCTGTGCACCCCACTAGTCAGCGTTATTCCCCTGGAACTTTCCTCGCGTGCTTTCTATCGGCCGCGCATTTTTTGTGTGGCACCTTCGCCTTTGCGTTTGGTTTCCGGCTTGTATCCCACACTCTTCTCGCCTGTTCTCCTTTCTCCCCCTTGAGTGTCCTTTCGGGTCTTCCGTCATTTGCCCCCCTTTGCCCTCTCCTTCCGCTTCTGTTTTCGCCAGTTTTCGGCCCTACTGTTTGCCCCATTTTCGCCTGTGCAACTGGATGTTCGTTCTGTGCCTGATTTCTTCCCCCCCGTTTTTTCTGCTCTTGGACTGCCGGGTGGGTCTCTCTCCTCCCAGCTCTCCTCGCTTCCTTTTCCTGTTTTGTTCCGCCCATTGGTCTTCCGGGGCGTCTTTCTTTTTTTTTCGGCTCCTCTTTGACACCGCTTTGTGCTCAATTCCAAGTTCTCGTCGCGTGGCCTCCCTCGCATCGTTTCTCCGACGCAACTGTCCGTGGGCCTTAGTTCCGTTTCCCACCGCTTCGCTGCGTAACGCTGTTCTCTTTCATTTTTCACCCCCGTCCGAGGTATCGCCCATGCCTCCACAGATTGTGCCCGTCAGGCGGTAGACTAGCCTCTTCCCGGTGCGGCGCTGCCTTTCTAACTTGGTTAACTGGTCTGGCTCTTAGGTCGGTCCTCCCGGTAGGTCAGTGGGTCCCGGTGTCCGGTCATCCCCTCGTTCCGTCCGGAGGCGCTCCTTCATCCTCGTTCCTGGCTTTCCTCTTATTTGTGGCCAGCGGCGGTTGTTTTTTTTATTACCTCTGCAGCGGCTACTTTATTCTCTTTTTTCTTTCTTCCTTCTCTATCTCTCTCTATACTCCTTCTCTTTCTCTCTCCTTATTCTTATCATCTATTTCTTTATAATATCTTATCTCTATCTCTTCTTAATATCTATTCTCTTCTTTATTCTTCTCTATTCTTCTAAAATTATGTCTATTTCTCTCTCTATCTCTTCTCTCTCTTCTTTCTTCTCTATCTCTTTCTCTTTTCTCTATCTATTTTATCTATGCTATCTATCTCTACTCTCTTATTTTTTCTCTATTCTCTTTCTCTCTTCTCTCTCTTATTATTTCTCTCTCTCTTCGTTATTTAATCTTGCTCTTTCTTTCTTTTCTCTATTCATTTGCTTCTTTCTTTCTTCCTCTATATTCTTATCTTCTCTCTCTTCTCTCTTATCTCTCTCTCTTCTTTTCTACTATCTCTTTTTATTTCTCTCTATCTCGTTATTTTTCCTTTCTCACTATTCTCTATATTCCTCTGCGATTCTTGTCATTCTTCTCTTCTCTGCTGTTGTGTTTCGAATTGGTTTTAATTGTATTCGTTTACATACGTTGTTCGCAATTGTTTTTATATTCTTCTTTCACGGTTAGTTCTTTCCCTTCTCCTACGCTAACGCCTCACCCCTTTCGTCTGTCCCTTTGTCACTATGGCCCCCTTCTCATTACTCGCACAGCGCTTTCCCTGCCCTAATTGCCTCTTTTGCCCCTCTCATCTGTCCACCGCGCGTCACCAATTGTCGCACCTGGGCCCTTTTTTTTTTGCTGTTTTTTATCGTTCCTCTCAGCTTACTTGGTTCCCGCACTTTTATTCTTTTTCCGCCGCCCTGGGTCGATTCGTCATTCTTTTTTTCCCATCTCATCTTCTTAACCCAAGATTGTACTCATATTCATCTTTTTATCTCTTCTTTTTCTCTCTTCTATCCTATTTCTTCTTCTCTCATCTCTCTCATTGCATCCTCATTCTTTCCTCTTCGTTTCTCCTAATTTTTTTCTTCTCTCTTTACTCTTCTTAGTACTTCAATTTCTAGTTATCTTTCTTAAATTCCTCTATAATAAGAGCATTTTGCTTATTCCTCTACCCTGTCTTTCTTCTCTCTTCTTCTCGCTTAATCTTCCTTTCTATCTCTTCTCTCTCTTTGCTTTCTATCTTTCTCTATATCTCTCTCTATCTTCTTTTATATCATTATCTCTTCTATCTCTCTATCTCTATAATCTTCTCTTTTATTCGGAATTTGTTATTGAGTTCGCTTTGTCTGTTATATTCTATCTCTCTCTTTCTGTCTGTCTCTGTCTATTAGTGATCTTTCTCTACTTTCTCTTTTTTCTCTGTATATCTGATATCATCATATATATCGATTCTTCTATCCTCTCTTTTGATCTCTCTCTTAATCTTACTCTTCTCGTTTAATCTTTCTTCTTCTTTTCTTCTACGTATCCGTCTACATATCTACACGTAGAAGTATCATTCTAGTCATAGGATCTCTTCTATACGTTCTCTATATCTATCCAGATTATAGTTTCTGTAACTATTCTCCTCTCTATAGTATCTTTATTCTTATCATCAGATATGTTAAGTGTAGAAGTCTAAGACTCGCTGTATACTATTCATATCTCACTCATCATCATGACTCATCATACTATGCCGGTAAGTCGATTGACTTGCTAGACTTGGTGGGTTTGTTAATAGCGAACAGCCAGTCTTATCGCGGCTGGTCGTTTCGAGCCCTATACCTACTTCTGCACTGCTCGTTTTTACATTGCACCACCTCTCACTCTAGACCTGCAAGTCTGACCGTAAGCCCGTCGCTTCATGTGATGCCTGCTTTCTCGTGCGCGCAGAACATTTGGTCGTCGCTTTATCCGCGCGTTTTCCCCTCCTTTTTTTAATTGTGACGAGGCTGTTTTGTATTATTGTGCAAGTTGCCCATTCGGTCGACCGCCTTTTCTTGCAGTTTCGTCTTGCGGGAGAATTCTGGCGCAGCGTCTCAATTGAGCTGCGGTTTTCTACTGATCTTCAATATTTGTTGACTCTGTTATCTACTACAGAGTCTCCTCCAGGACCCGACGTTTGTTATCATGGTTTTGTTCCTTGACTTATCCACACAATTTGTGCTCGGCCCATTGCATATCGACACCTCATTCGTTTTCCACCGTTCCTGGGTGCTACCTTATCTATCTGCGTAAACCAGGCGTGTAGAACCGTATGTGTCCATCCATTCTCACACACGACGTCACTACCTCGCACTGATTGTTCAGCAGGATACTATTCCACCATGCCCTCTCATTACTGTGAACACCCTATCGTCGCGACCATATTCCCATTTGCGGCCCCTCATCTAGAGCCTTCTATAATTTCACTACCGCTACTGGTTAGTAGCTCGAAGAGATCATCTCCTTCTCTATTTTGGTCCTACATACGCATCTGTTCTATTGCGGCGCGCTAGGAGGCATTTACACCATCAGCTATATTGGTCATCTCCGTTAGCGTCTCCCATACCAATTTCCCTCCACCACTTGTTACTAACTCATTTGTAGGCTGCACGCCCTTGACTTTTCCCGTTAACTAGTGACCCAGTGCTCGACTGTATCTCAGGCACCGGGTCCGTCTATAGACCGTTTCTCCTGTTAGATGTTTGGACCTGCGCACGTGCATTAGTCCGTTGTCGCGCGAGCTCGCATCATGCCTGACTGCTGCCAAGTTGGCTTGATTTGCAGTTTTTTTTGCACCACTTCTCTCTCTGCCCGGACGCGGATCCGCCTTTGCAATTCGCCACGGGTCGCGTTAGTCGTGGCACATTCACCTGCTTAGTTCTGCGCGCTACATCCACTTCAATGCTGCAGCATCCTACCGTCGCCGGGCCGTTATATACTGTATGTGGGGAGCGGTTGCTAATGACACATGTATAGGTCCTTTTACTTGTGAACCAACTTGATCTCTTTCCATGCAGCGGGGCGATGGACCGCGATCAATTATGCTTCGCTCATATCGGTGTCGTGTGGAATCACACCAGTGCTTATTCTGCCGTCGCATACCTATTACATAACCTGCTGCCGCAAAATCTCGAGTAACGGCCAGAAGTTTGGGCTAACTAGATCTGCCTGACTCATCGCTGTGGAGTTGTTGAGCAAGGAAATTATAGACCCTTGCCAACATGACCTTGCAGGTAGCTACTGCTCATAGGTTCCGTTTGCATTTGCGTCTTTTCTACAGCAGCGTGTATCTAGCATTGGTGATAGTAGTGTTCTTGGTAGTATCTTTATTTTTTTCCTAGATCCTTTTGTTATGTTATCCAAGACGGCGTTGCTATGCAGTGCGGGTGTTCTTATCGGGTTCATTGTCAAGGGTCTCGGTTTGCATCAGCTCGAGTGGTCTGTTAAGAAGCGCTCCCTATAAATCAACGCGGATGGTCAGTTTGCATCAATTTATGGATGAGACTACATGTATTTTTTACTATCAATCATAAGTCACATAGTGAGCAGTCCGTATGCAGCAGGAATAACACCGGCAGTTCTGTATGCGGACCTACTGGTTCTCTATCGAGTTAGAGGAAATAGGACTGGACGCATCAAGTTGACACAGAAGCCTTTATCCGCGGGAGCGGCGTTTTCCCATCCCACTCAGTTTTGATTTGAAGAATATATGTGGTTTCGTGCTGATTGAAGTACGCGTAGAGACTTTATACATTGGCAGTTATTTCGTATAGCTCCTTTGCCGGGAGGCGATTCCTCTGGCAGAGAAGGAGTGGATCTGTTGCGTGCGATTTTTCAATTCTGAATATTCTTCTCTTTGATTGTTGCTACTGTAAAGATCGTGACATCAAGAGTCTATAACAGTTTGACGAGTTAATATAATTTTCCTTTGACTTATAGTACATAATATTTTGCTCAGGGCAATGGCTTGATAGCAGTAGGAATAATAATTTTAAAGGTGGTATTTTTACATAAGTTATATGAGTTAGCCAATAAATAGTAATAAATCAACGTAATACTATTGCGCTCGTAATAGAGATATATATATGGCAATCTATACTCATGATATGGTAGAGTAAGTGAGTAGTAACTAAACTAAGATAGCTGCTCTGAAATTAGAAAGACTGCTGGCAGTATATGCTAATATAAGAACGTAGCTAGGATACAGTCAAGAGAGTACATATACACCGTATAGAGACCACTATAATATAACTATAAGGTCTAATATAGCATATAGTTGTAACATTCACTAGTTCCGAAGAGATGATTGCTAGTAATCTACGTTAATATAAATGAAAGATATATCAGTGATATAGCTACTAACGGCAGCTTAAGGCTAGCGATGGTATATAAAATTATGTTATTCTAAACTTTGAGCTCAATACGTAATTTAACCTACGACATGTACGTATATAGTAAGTATATAGATACTAACTATACTAATGAGATGACAGATCGTCGCAACTATAGCATAATATCAGAGGTATTGCGTATTCTCGTGGATGTAATATGATTATGTTTAATTTAGATACCTAACATTAACTGAATAAACCATGCAAGAGCATAAATATTACCGACACCTAGAGTAGTAGTAGCTCATCATAACTACGCTCTGACAAAGAGCTTATCGATCGAATACTAACTAATTATGGATATATGATTGCGTATCTACTAATCAGCTTTAGTTCACTATATAGCATCCTCTACGCCGAATATATCAGCTATGAAGCGCAGAAGGACCATCTGGATGACCGATAGAGATCGCTGCGAGACGACGCATCATCGTCACAGTACGTAGAGTACGATGAGCCACGCGATATGACTGCAAGAGTCAGAGGTCACATCAGATGTAATAAACTCTCAATCCGATGTGCCAATGTACACGAGTGACGAGTATCTACTAGAGGAGCGAGCATACAAGCAGGCGTAAACCTAACGCGAGATGTGGGTCATCTCGAAGTTCCGGCGAAGCATCTAGCAGCAACAAAACAAGTAAGACATCGAAAGCGAAAAGAGACTAGAAGATCCACCAAGATAACGAAAGTAACCATAGAAAGCAAAATCAGACTGACACTAGTCAAAAAACCCGAACGCAGAAGAAGAGGCAGGGCATAGCGAGGAAGATCAAGTAGACTCACAAGCCAATTATGAGAACGCAATGATAGCGACGGAAGAGGATCCGAAAGAAACAAAACATGTCATAGAGGAGGCACAAAATGAAAGTCTTGCGGGGAATCAATCTCGGCTATAATCAGACATCTGCACACTCTCACCAAAGAAGAACCCAGGCAAAAAAAAGGCGAGAGCATCCGCGATCCTAAACAGTCACAGACGGAGCGCCAACGGCCACAGACCCTCAACACGATAGAAAGCTGCAGAGGCCGCCGTCACGGCATGAGAGCACACTCGGGACCAGGAGGACTAGCCACCCAGTAGCGACGATCTATCACAGGCGTAGGGATTAGCCGACTCGACACAGAGAGCCTAGAGCCAGAAACGGAACGTAGAAATGAAACCGAACGATATGAAAAGCCAAACGTCACCGAACGTACGATAAGCTGCGGAGAAAAGCGACGTTAAAATCTATCAAAAGAGTAGGAAATTCAAGCAAGAGGAGACGACAGAAAGACCATATGCCAAGAACATGAAAGGGACGCAAAGACTGAAGCCTCCTAAAGCACAAATTTATCACAAGAGAACAATCACCGACCTTGAGCAGCAACGTACAAGGAGCGCGAAAGCAAGGAGTGCTGCTGTAAGCACAATGGCACACGGACTTGATCGAGAGGCACGCATCGCAAGTGATACGTGGAGAACAGGATATGCAACAAAGAGAGTAGCGTAAAAAAATCGCAGAAAAACGAGCATAGAAAGTACCACGACGATCATCCAGTCCACGTACTGTGAGAGATTGCACGCGATGAGACCAGCCTATCAAGAAGACGGCACACGCCGATAAAAAGTATGGAAACCAGAGCCGGAACTCCCCGATCGCCGAGATACACTTACGATGCAGACGTAAGAGTGGAAGTACATGTTCAGAGAGATGGCCATCCTGCCAGCAGTAATGACACCGAGCACCCGGAATTCTTAGCACTACGATAATCTACAAGAGAGCGCTGTAAGTACCGTAAGGGTAAATCAAGGTAAGTTGATTGATGTATAATAGGCTGGATATTAAGTTACCCTCTATAGAAAGATGCACAAGGAGGACCGATCGACTAGCAGCTGATCGGGCGATAGTTTAACTCCGCTACTGCGTCCGCAGTAGCTGTATGACGACTAAGAATCATATGAACATAGTGTTGGCGATCTTGCCCGACTGATATGCTACGGATGGATAGTATATTATATTATATATATATATATGATTATACGTATGATATATATCCGCTCAATATTATGCGTCTAATGGCTCTCCATCATATTCTATGCACTGATCGCCAGCTCGTTGACGCCTCAGCGCCATCCCTTAGCTCGCGTTAGCTCGATCTAATATAGACGGGTGATGTCTATGATCGAAAAGTCAGTTAACAGGTACGGAAATAGCAGTACAAGATGTGATAAGTTAGCTCGAGTCGCACCTGCGAGGAGACTAGATATGCGCCACTGAGTGAGTATAGCTATGCCTCAGCATTAAGCAGATGATCGAGGTACGGGCTTAGATCTTCGCTCGCTCTAGAAGCTCGTACCATCGATATACTGATGCAGATAATGATAAGGAAGCATATATAGTGATGATATAGATGTTGCGACGATAGCCATATAGGTGAGTCAGATCAGCAGGGATGAGAAATGGCATGTTAGTAGTCGAGTATTATATAGTGATACGTCTAACTGTACGATCTAGGACGCCAGACGCGCTACGCACAGAGACGCTAGCGTATGTATCGAGAGCTGAGAGGCTCTAACGGAAGAGAGATTAGTGTCGAGTTGGGATCTCTAGACGTCCAGTATACCTCTATAGGGAGTTATGAGATATGAGCGATAAGAGACGTGTGATAATGAAGAGATGAGGAGGTAGTAAGTCCAGAGTAATGAGAGTAGAGATCGATGTGAGCTCAGCTAGCCCTCGTATGCGATATCGAGCTAAAATCTTCAGGTACGTCTCGCGACGTCAAGGACTAGAATATCACGCGTGCTAGTAGCGGTAAGCTGTCGAGATCTCATCTCAGTTCAGAGAACTGGAAGGATGACGACGTAAATGCTCAGTTAGCTCCATGCGAGCTAATGTAACAAGGACTGGCTGAGGAGAATATCACGTGCGAGGAGATAGATATGCACTAGCGTAACTGCCATAAGGATCTTATAGTTATGGGCATAGCGCTGATCTATTAAGCTGCGATAATGCGTTGAACAGGAAGTTCGGCACGTACGGATAGCTATAGTAGTTACTTATATATAGCATAATAAGAGGGATTAGTCTGGATGCAGTGATAGCCCATAATATTAAAGCGAATACTTAGGACTAAAAAATATAAACGCGCTAAAGACAAATTGTGATGGAGATAAAAATGAAGTTCTAATTATAAATGCGATAAATCATGTCACTTGATGACTAACTGATAGAGAGACGAGTATGTATAGATCGAGAGATGAAAAGGACACATCAGATTCTTCTCGTTAGCCTCTCGAATGCGTATATTCCTGAGTGTCGGCTTATAATCTATATAATATTTATAGCATAATGATCTATCTATGTAGTATGCTATCGTATATTTGTTATGAGTACGATGGGTAGCATATTCATAAGTACGATATGCAGACAGATATGAGTGATATGTAATGAGTATACTATAATGAGTCAGAGATAGCCATCTAGACAGTAGTAAAGAACGTAGCGCATTCAAAGAGGGGCGTCTGATACTATCTCCGAGTATCAGCAATGTCTAGGCATTAATATCTAGGCGGTCAGTAGCTGTGCTTAGTGATAGAGCTCAGACAATCCTCCTCTATTAGTATTAGTATTTCGATCAGCGATCCGATAGCCAATATCTGAATATATTAGCTGACGTAGAATAGTGATGTATCATAGATTGAGCTCTGATACGTGTTACGACTTGGCAATAAGAGTAGCTGTTAGTAAATGGCGTGTATGAGATCTAGTCAGTTAGAGTACTATAAATATATGAATTAGATTCGTCGTTGTGTATTATTTTCTTAGACTGATAATATGAGATATAGTATATATTAATAAATTATATAATATATATACTATTATATATATACTATATATTAATTAATATATTATATATATATATTATATAATATTATTATATATATATATAGTAATTATTGTTTTTGCAATTTGGTCCGCATGATTTAAAAGATAACGGTGAGGCAGTGTCACCTTTCCTTAACTTCAGGAGATGTTTGCTCGATTTTCACGGCTGACGCTCGAGATGAGGCTATGACTTCGTAAGCCGCTATCACGAGGGCGAGGGTTGTATGCGGCGGTTCGCATCGATTATAGGGTGTGTTATGATTCATGTGTATGTGCTTAGATGTTAGCGTCTATATCGTAGATGGAGCGCGCGAGCATGTAGCTATCGATGCGCGAGTGGTCATCCGCTAGTCGGTCGAGAAGGATGGTAGAAGTTTCCGCAGCGCTGCGTACGGATAAGCGAACGTGATCTTGGAGAGCACGATCGCGTATACGAAGAGTAATATAAGTAGAGGAGATGATACAAAGCTCCTAGAATAAGAGCATAATATTGCTGAATGATAAGATTAGTCTGTTACTATTGACAGAAGAAGATTGTATAAATGAGAAGAATATAGATAGTCGAGCGTAGAGAGATTCATCAGAGTAATCTATGGATAACATGACAGTAGAGTACTATAATATTAAGGGATAACGAAGAGTAAGGGCTATGAGCTTAAGTCTTGTTGGATCGGACACACGATTTATAGTATTATTCGTCTATATCAAGATAAACAATCGAGCATATAATACATCGACGTAAAGGTTAGTTACTTAGGATTATTAATAGATATGCTAGATTCAGCGAGATACAAGCATACCGAGGATCATCTGAGCGAAAAATCGAGAAGCGAGCGGAGTGAGAGACCGGCAGAATGAGAGTGTTTGAGACGAATCTATCAGTACTAATGAAAAGAGCTGCGAGGGGTTAACGTAGCAATAAAAGCTAGTATCGAATATACTTATAGCTTAAATTAGGAAGTATATACGCAGCTTAGATTACTGAGTTTCAGACCGCTCATTTTTATAGGAGATTATTAGGATAATGACGCAAACGAGAGGTCAGGGTTTCGGGAGAGGTGGTTAGCGGTCTGTGTATGTTGGAGCCAGTTAGATCGCGGCTCTTGCTAGCTATACGGTATTGCGAATTAATGAACGTTGAGGAGATTGTTATACTCAAAATCGTATATAATATCTCCTAGTAGACTCTAAATGCCTCAATGATAATATATAGACGTATGACTTAGCTGTATATTAGTCATAAATACAGCAAATAGCTATTAGATCTATATAGCAAAGAGGTGTAATAGATAATATGTAGAAGTGTCAGCTATTACGGAACGGATATATCTAGCAACGGTGTAGACTAAGACTGCGATAAGGATAGACGAGCTGTCGTCAGTATGGCTAGCCTCTAGTATAGAGATAGTGATAACACAAGTGTGTAGTAAGAGTTAGATCCTATTATGCGATGTGATGTAGCTGAGGTTCTTAGAGCCAGATGTATCCGATAGCAGCCAGCCAAATCTTATCATGAGCGTGCGGCATAGCTCAGCGACGAAGACTTAGTACTGTAGATGGGATAGGTAGAATAAACAGGCAGGTCAACGTGATGAATGTCATTATCAGGTATGATCAGAGGTGCCCGAAAAGTTGATGAATCACCGTCACATTAGACGCTTCGAATCGGCTCATGTAATCGAGCTGCGAGCGCTACAGCCCTGACTCTTGAATACTCTAATGGCAACCGCCCGCGCTGAAGATAGCGAGTTCGAAAGCGCTCAGCGTTCAAAATATTGAAAATGGCAATACCGGTAAGATAACATATAGTATAATTTGTGACTCGATATCGACAGTCTATGCGTAAAACCTATTATGAATATGAGCATAATATGTGAATATGATACAGTCTTGGTAGCAGTATAAAATGACCGCTATAATAGCATTATAAGTAATGACTATGTAAGTAACCATTGCGATAAGCCATTATAGCTACATGTAGCTTCAGAGAGTCAGAAATCTTTAATCTATAATATAACTGTTGCAGTGATGAATGAGTGTATGATTAGTGCAGTGGTATCGAAGTATCATATGATGAGCTGCATGTAGGTGTGATATGGATATAACGAGGTGAATTAATTAGGGTAGAGTATGATCCTTATGACGTATATAGTCGTAGTTATATCGTCTATGAGCTGCCAGCTGCTAATGATGAAGCTAGAGCTGGGTAGAGTATTTAGGCGAGCTAATGATAGCAGCAGACAGTATGATTGAAGATATATAGTAGCAAGGATAAATTGAATATATAATGAGGATGATAGAGAGAGTATGAGGATGAGGTAGATTAGTAAGGATGATGAACGAGACGTAGATGAGGCGACAGGATAGGAGTAGATGAGACGCGAATGAACTAGAATAGCTTAAATAGGAGAGTTGTAATGGTGATTCGATATAAGAGGAGACGCAGCGGAGTATCTTTCTCAGACTAGTTGTCAATGGTAATATCATGACGGATGTATTGAAGCGAGAGCGGATTCGGGGAGGATAAAATTTGCAGAGCTAGAGAGAGGCTAGAGGAGAAACATTGGAAGAGATTGGAGAGAAGGAAAGAGGAGGCGTAGGAGAGAGAGAAGAGACGGAAGAGACCCGGAGGAGAGAGGTAAGGCGTATGTGAAGGTGCGAGATCTGGTAGGAGGAGATCAGAGAATAGCGAGAGTCTGAGCGATGATATATTTAGTAGTTAGGTCGATGTGGTAGCGTGCGATATAAGGACCTGAATGTAAGTAAAGACAGGAACGAGGCAAGGGAAGAGGAGACTACCTCATTTGAATGACTAGATGATGGTGGCTATAGCATTCGATAATAGACTGAATTAGTATCGTTACGGTTGTATGCTCTTAGCTATGAGTGTTGAGATATCTGGAAGAATAATGCGGACTGGATGAGAGCGTTTAGCCGTCTGAGGATGGATGACCGCGTTGCTTAAAGGAAACGGTCTGAGGTAGTGGTACGATTATGATGGCATCAGAAGCGACTAGCTCGAAGCGGCTAGGTCGTATTCAGTCAGATGCTGGAAGATAGGTGAGATGCGATATGCGGGATACTAGTAGGAAGACTTAGCGAGAGAGCTGTTCGTTAGACGAGCAGAGAGTGAGCGAAAGTCAGTTGATGCTGAGGAGCGGATATCTTAGAATTCTAGTATCCAGTTTGTGGATTGACGGCTAAGCTGAGATGTAGGTATGATAGGTCGTGAAATTGTGAAGGACTTTGGACAGATCGACGGCCGAATTATAGTACGTAGAGCGAGGAGCCATTATGTGGGAACAGACATTCAGAATCTCGGCCAGATTACCAAGAAGGCCTTTTGTTTTCAGGATTGCCGTACAGAGCAGATGAGACGGATTCTACTTTCGACGGGAATGGAGGCTACAAGGATTAATTGGAATCGCAGGAGTGAACAAATCTATTATGAGAAAAAAGTTTTTAAAAATAGTCAAATTTTGCTTTTTTTTCATTTTATAAGACAATTCTGAAAAAAAGAAGTGTCTGTTCATTAACATATCGAGATCGAGCGAAGAAAAAAGAGCAAAAAAACTTTGTTTTTCCATAAAAATGGGAAAAAAGAAGATGTAAGAAAGATATGATCTACTGAAAGATCTCGGTATAGATAGTTAGAGTAAATCGATATTATAGAAGGAGTACATTCTGTGACGAAGTCGATTAATAGTTGTAATCGGGAGGTGTGTACTTGGAGATGGTTAGTGAGATGAAGTTAATAAGAATTGTAATAGATTCGTTGAGTAGTAGTTATAAAGAAACGCAGGGAGGAAGATGATGTCGGAGTGATAAAGGGATGAGAGCGCTGGAGCGCAGCAGGAGGAGGCAGTGAAGGAGGGAGGAGAGAGAGAGAGAGGAGAGGAGATATAAACGTCATATCATTCATAGTCAAGCTCAAAGATGGAGTATTGGAACTACATGTTCTAAAGGTTTAAGCAAAATAATATAATAGAATTAATAACATAGCTATTAGGCATATATATATATATATATAGTCAGATTTTTATATATTCTCTCATAATGAAATCTCTACTTTTATCTATAATTAGAAAAATATTATATCATATTAGGTTATATTACTATATCTATATACTATATGTAAGTATATGATACTATTCTATTATAATATATATAATTATTCAGACACAAAAGACTCGATCCCTATAAATAAAAACTATCAAGGGCCAGTCTCTTTGTGGGTCGTATGTCTTCGATCTGGTTCTAAACTTGATTCCAACTTAGTTATCATGCAAATAGCAGGGAAAACGTAGGAGGCAGGAGAGAGACCAGTAGAGAGGAAGAGAGAAGAGCAGTAGAGGAGAGAGAGAGAGAAGGAGATGAGGGAAGAGCGAGAGAGAGAGAGGAGGAGAGAGAGAGAGAGAGAGAGAGAGCTAGTGGAAATTTAGCCGGGTCGCCGCGAAACGAAGGAGGCCGCCTTGCAGCATAGACGTAGGATCATAACGATCGTGAGAGTCTTGCGGTATGGGATACTTCGAAGAAGGCTTGCGTTATGAAACAAGGTGAAGGCTATAGTAGATTGATGCAACCAGAGACTAACGAGGTACTTCTTTCTATGCCTTGTCATGTTCCAATGGCTCTCTGGAGTCTTTAAGACTGGAAAAATGTAATCCCCAAGGTTGAAAATCTGGAGTCTCCATTAGCGCGTGTGGGAGGATATTGACCGTATTTGCCAACATGTGAAATCTAGGATAGGTTTTTTTTTATCGGCTTGTGTGCATTTCTGTCCTATGCAATGTCTCTAGTACGCTAAGGACTGATGATTATGAGTTTTGTGATCAAGATTTGTTAATGGTTATGAAATAAATTATAATATTATGTTAATTATAATTTCCCTCTAACATGGAGCCATAGGCAAAATTTTATGATTATAATATATATAATATATATATAGTATAATATGATATATATATCATATATTATTTACCTATAAGTATATATAGTAGTTATAATACTATTATATAAGTATATGTTATTATATATATATTATATTGATAGTATATCACTATATATATATAAGGTATATAATATATAATATAATATATATATTATATAATTAGTTATATATATTATATTATATTTATAAAAAAGCAATAGATTCCGATTAATAGAACCCAAATTACTCTCCATACCTCGTAATGGAATGTTTAAGAGCTCATATATATATATTATATATATTATAATATTATATTATAATAATTTATTATATATATATAATTTTATATATATTATATGATATATATATTATATTATATATTTTATATTATTAATTATATATATTTTATATATATAATATATATATATATATATATATATATATATATAGTATATTATATTATTTACTTATTATATAATCTAAATATTTTAATTTTTATATAAAATAAATCAATTAATATAATATATTTATTTATATAAAATTTCTGTCTTTCTATTATATTTATTTACTTAATTTTGTTTTTAATTTTTATATAGTTTTTTATTTTATTTCTATATATTATATATATTAATATAATATATGAGTAATATTATATTTATATATTTATATATATACTATATACTTATTTATATATTATAATATATTATATTATATATATATATTATTATTATATATATATTATATATATTATATTTATAATATATATATATATTAGGTGATTTGTTTAGAGCGACAAATATCATAGATCCATATCTCAAAAACTATAGCAAGGGAAAGGAATAACATTGCTGGAATGCTGGTCCATTTTAGGCGGAAAATGTTAAAGAAAAAAAAAAAAAAAAAAAAAACAAAAAAAAAAAAAAAAAAAATATATTCATAAAACTATTTCTATAGCGAAAGGATCCATTTTTGGATCCTTGTAAAATTTTAGTTAGGAAAATGTAAAAAACAAAATAAATAATATAATAAAAAAATCTGGCCTATTTTTTTTTTTTTTAGGAAGGGATAATTATATATATTTATTTTGTAAAGTATTAACGGATGTCGGTGGGCTCGAGCGAGGGGAATACAGGGGGGAGCGATTTTCCATACGTAAGGGGAGGGGCGGAGGAACCCGCGCAGACCATACCAAGAGGGGGTTCGGAGCCCCCGGAGGGGGGGATTAAGTCTCCGTGTTTCCCGGCGAGAGACCCGATCTGCCATCGGTGCGGTATCCTTGGGTTTTTTAGTAAAGAAAAAAATAGCAATTTAATAGAAAATACATTTTCACGGTTAACCATAGGTTCTAAATAGCTCTCTAATCATATTTTATTTATTAGCAATAATTTTTTTATTTTTTTTATTTTTTTTTTCCATTTGTCTATCTAAATTTTACCAGGATTCCAAATGTTATATCTTTTCGCTGTGCTAGTGTTTTTGAGATATATTTTTTTTCTTTTTTTTTTTTTTTTTTTTTTCATTTTTCGCTTTGTTGAGACCCTCTATTGATGGTGTTTGGAATCGTGTGTTTTTGAGAATTGGATTGATGAGAGTTGGTTCGTATCTAAACCATTAATCACATAGTATATATATATTATTTTATTTATATTATATATATATATATATATTATATATTTATATATATATTATATATATTTATCATGATTTATATATATATATATATTATTATATATATTATATATATTATATATTATATATATATTTGCGTTTATCATAAAGTGCTATATTAACATTTATGCTAGTCTTAATTCGTGAGTCGCAGTATTTTCAAGCCGGTTTCGCATGCCAGAGAAAAAACGAACCCTTATTGCGCGGATGTAAGAATTGGTGCCGTGTCCCGTATATATTCCAATACAAATGACACAGCATGCACGTTGTATGTGACCTAACCTTTAGCAGAACTGCAACGAGAGAGGAAGTTGAGAGAGTAAGGAGTGGAGAGAATTGACGAAATGAAAAGTCTTAAGTTCTACATTTTCAAAAGATGTGGATGAAAACATATGGTTCATACTCATAATAACATATTTATACAGAGCAAGCATGGGTGGGGTAACGTTGTGAAGGTCCTAGTGAATATTCTAAGGAAGATCGTAGAATGGATACAAACAATTTTAAGGAATGAAATATTTAACTGGATTTTGAAGCACTTGTGCGAAAGGTTAGGTAGAGTATAGAGATGAAAGAATTAAGTTTTTCAGGGCATTGATGACAAATCAGGTTTTTCTTTTCCAGTATAGATATGAAGAAAGTTAGAACTTAGAAGTCAGTTTTAATGGGTTGCTCTTTTCCATAGATTTTTAAGTTTTTAGGAGTTTCCCCGTATGAAATAGGCAAAGTTTGGTTAAAAGAGTGGAGTCTTAGTATGAAGAGTGAGAGTCTTGTATAAAGTCGAGTCATTGTATAGATAGTGGTGATTGGTATAAGAGTTCCGAGTCATTGGTATAAGAAGTCGGATATGTTATAAAGTTTTAAACGAATAGATGTCTTTTAATGAAGTATCGAAAGATATATGGATAGAACAATCCTGACAAACCGAATTTAGTATAATATATTATATATTATATATATAATATGATATATATATATTATATTAATATTTATATATAAATATATAAATTATAGTTATATATATATGTAGATATATATAATATATATAATATTATATATATATTAACTGGTCATCGATTATATGTGTTTAAGCTTTCAAGGATGTAGAGAAAATTGACATGAGGGGAAAGTTTAAAATTTGAAAGAGCTTTGGTGACAAACTATGAAATCTTTGATAGTCCTCTAGAAAAGATTTGCGGAAATGCTGAAGAAAGAGATGAAATCATAAGAAGGTATAAGATCCAGTTGGGGTATACTGTGGGTATACTCAATGGTGATCTTAGCTTCTCTTTGTGTTGGTTTCTGTTTTAGGGTTGTAGAATTTAGTCTACTGCGTTTTATCATATATTAATATATATATCCATTAGTAAAAAGTTCCACGTACTAACATCCCACTTGTAACTAAGGAGAGGCTGCGGAAAGATTGTCCTCGATTTGGCGTATTGGTCATATATTTATCTTCCCATTTCGAAGTAATTGGAAGTCATTTTGTTATGATGTCGGATTATTCTTATTGAAGTCGATACCGGTGGGGTCCTGAGATAAGGTTAAGAATTTTAAAATATCCCGGTTGTGATAAATTTCAATTACAGCAAGAAGCGGAAGGTTTGAAAGAGTGATAGACACAGGACAAATAGTCTACAAAGGTGAGTGAAGACTGAAGAAGCACAACTTAAAGATACAGATGAATTCATACAAGACGTTAAATATTGATAGTGTTAAGGATAGGAAGTGGGTCTTTTTCTTTTAAAAATATCTTTTCGACATTGGAGTTTGGAGGAAAGAGGGAAGCTGGCCTGAGTGAAGTTTCTACAGAAACCCTACCCTCCATGTACAGTCATACCCCTTCTCGGGGTCGAAAAAAAGGATTAGATCGCTTTCGAAGATGTTGTTAATTGGATTATGTTCAGAATATTGATGAAGGAAGAAACTGTAGCATTTGAGGCATTGTAACTGAAAAGAGCTAATTTTTCTAAAGTAGAGTTAAAAAAGATGTATGTGTTTTGGGACTAAATCGGACAATTTTCGGAATGAAAAAATTAAAGCGTAAGAATTGCTGCAAGTTGGAATATCAAGTAATACTGAGAAGTGAGACATGATCTCTTCGGTAATGTTCAGGAGAAGCCGTAATTGGGCATTTTAATTAATTATTATATATATATTATTATATATATATATATATACTATATATTTTATTATATTATATATAAATATATAAATAGTTAGAAGTAGATATATATATATATATCTAGTATTATAATATATATATTTATATATATATATATTAATTATATAAATATATATCTATATATGATATATTATATATATATTAGTATATATATATATATTTATTATATATTATTATATATAGAAAAAAACAGGAGTTAATTCTTTTGCTGCTTATCAAAGTCTTTTTTTCCCTAAGTCTTTTAATGGCAGCAGAGAACAACAATGAATTTATGGAAACTCACAATAATATAAATATATATATATATAGATATATAATATATATATATTGTATTATATATATATATAATATATATAATATTATATATTATTATAATATATATATTTATTATTATTATATATATATATTATATTATTATTTTATAATATATATATATACATATATCTATATATTATATATATATATATATATATATATATATAATATTATTATATATTATATATATATTATATATTATATATATATATATATATATATTATATTATAATATTATATATCAGATTGGTAATTATCTAATCTTTCAGTCTTCTTTCTTTCTCGATCTTCGTTTCCTAGGTCGTTCCCATCTGCAACGTTTAACCGCTGTTGGGCGCGTGACTTTATTGGCTGGATTGGTGGGTTCTGCGGTGATGAGGTTGGGGGGATGTTGAAACTCTATGCGTAGTTCGTTCTTATTTTTAATGTTTTTCTGTTCGGGAATGTGTGAGTCAGTTGTGCTCATGTCTGGGTCCGTGAATGTCTATCTTCTCTCTCTCTCTCTCTCTCATTCTCTCTCTCTCTTATATATATAATATATATATATAATATTTATATATATATATAATTTTATATATAATATATATTATTATATATATATTATATATATTATTATATTTAATTATATATATATATTATATATACATAATATATATTATATTATAATTATATATATATATATATATATTATATATTATAATATATAATATTATATTTATATATTATATATTATATATTATATATTATTATTTATATATATACTTATCTTTTCTTCTTTATCCCCATGATCTACAGATAGGAGGTGGGTGCAAAGATTAACGGAACAGAATAGTTGGGTAGAAAGCTGAACAAATTCTGAGAAAGCACATATCTCCACTAACTAGACGCTACCCTGTGTTTTGAACGATAGCAGTTAAAAAAGTCTACCTAGTAATTTGAAAAACCGGAAGACTCAATGGTTATACCCCAATGGTGAGAGGAATGGGTTAGACATTTGTGATTAAAAAATTGGTTTTTGAGTTTCTTTAACGATCACAACACTTTAACTTATTAACTAACTACCTAACCTAACTAACCAACCAACTAAACTACTTAACCTAAACTAACTAACCTAACTCTATACACTTACTTACTTATTACTTACTTACTTAACTTAGATATACTAACTTAAAACTATTATTAAAGATTTTTCGGTAGGAGTAAGATTGTAATAAGAAATATTTTTGAATGTTGTGGTTCGACATTTTTTTTTTGTGCCGATTTTTCCTGTGACATTTGGCAGTGCTCCACTGTGGCATTCGTCCATTCATGTCTTTTGTACCAGACGCATGCCTCACAAACCAGCCATTTTTTACTATTTGCGCCGTTCATTCTGATTCTGCTAATATATTTTTCTTCAGACCTTTTAATTTGTCAATCACCTTTTCTATGTTCAGTCTGTGGCGATTCTACACACACACCTTCTATACATCTCTATACATCTCTAATAGTTCTCTCTATAACCCTATACTCTTATACATCCTTATAATCCGTTGAGATATCTTGTCTTTTCCATATATTAAAAATCTGAACATCTTCGTTTATTCTCTCGTTCTGCTTTTTCTTCATCTCAACTAATGCTTCTAATAGTTTCATGATCCTCATTTTTACATTATTTTACACTAACACGTACATAAGATTCTCCTTGAAGTTTGAAAGCTTCTGGACCACCTGAGAAGTGTATCCGATTAAAAGTTGGATAGTCATTTTTTTTTTTGTAATGTTTTATGATGGGTGAATTTAGAATTTTTTGAATGGTATGTATCTGGTTCGTGTTGAAGGCTTTATAAATGCAGTACAGGAGTATTTCTTCCTTTGGGATGGTGCGTTGTTGACCCGTTTTCGATGTTTTTGTGTGGATTTTTTAGGCAGTTAGGGTAAAGGTGGGATTTTTGAAAGCCTGTTGGTGTTTGGAAATGAAATTGGGTTATATTTGGTGCTATGATTTCTCCACTAGTTATTGCCAGGAGAGAGGAGGGCTGGGTATGATATGAAGAGGGAGGTTGTGGATCTCTTTTTGGGGTTATTGGGTAATGATAATAGGCTTTTTTCAGTATGAAGGGATATAGTTAAAAGACCAGGATTGTTGAAGATATTTTGTAAAGAATGATATAGAGAAAGGTCAAAGTGTTTTATGTGAAGGTTGGTGTATATATATATATATATATAATATCTATATAATATAGTTATATTATATTTATATATATATATATATTATTATATTATAAATATATATATATATATTATATATTATATATATAATATATAAAGTTTATAGTATGCTTCGTTTTATATTTTCGACATCTTGAATGTATGTGTGTGTGTGAGTATATATATACTATATATAATTATATTATATATAATATATATATATATATATATTTATAAATAATTAATATATATATATATATATATATGTATATATATATATATATATATATATATATATATTTTATATATATATACTATATATTATATATATTTATGTGTGTGGTGTGTGTGTGGGTGTGTGTGTGTGCCGCGCGGATTTACTTTCGCGGGAAAATTTTTGGGTTTCCAAAATAAAAAATTGGGATTTTTCTTTTTAATTTAGTACAATAAATACTATAAATATTTGTGATAATAAAATTGACTTGTGTTACCTATTCCAAGTCATTATTAATATTTTTTTACTTTTTGGCGGGAAATTTTTTCCCGGAACGGTACGTGGTGACAAGTCATCCAAGATGGTCGAAATTTCAATAGTGTGTGTCTATATATATATTAATATATATATATATTATTTATATATAATATTATATATATATATATTTTCTGAAATGACTTAAATATTTAACTGCATGCAATATCAAATGTGTATATTTATATATATATATAAGATAATTTAATCAGTATCAAAATAAATAGGAAAAATATAAATAAACTTAGTGGCATAAGGAATTTTAAAAACTTTCGCGATTAGCCATCATAAAAATTTACGGAGCAACTTAAACGAGAAAATTAGGAGCAAATTTGTTAATGATTTAGCCTATTTATTATCAAAAACGTAAATAATGGACTAATAATTTTTTTTTGCAAATATTTTTGCGTAAGAAGGTTGATAAAAGTATAAATGTATTTAGAATCTTAACTATCCAATGTTTGTTTCGCATTAGTGACAATTCAAAATATGCACCATTAGTGATTCTCAAAACATTCAGTCGATATTCCAAATTCAACGTTCCCCTTCAATATTCTTCACTAATATTTTCCGTGAATCGTACCTAACTCCGAAAAAGCTTCTATGGTACAAAACAAATTGGAAGAAGATTAATTATCTTCTTCTTATCTTCAAAACGTTTCCATGAATTTAAACTTTGTCCCTCAGGATCATAAAAACTTTCGTTTTTTCAACTATTTTGACTAAGAACCAGGGATGGCAAAAAATCAAATGAAAAAATCCACTGATTTTTTACTTGATTTTTTTTTAAAATCCTGATTTTTTGATTTTGATTTTTTGATATTTTTTGATTTTTTTTTTTTTTTTTTTGTATAAGTGATTTAACTTCAATAATAAAAATTAAAGTTAGCTATACATTTCTGAAGTTTTTTTATATCTTATTTTTGCATATTTCAACAAACCATTTGATCTGTAACAAGTCCGTAACACTTTAGTGTTGTTGTTTCATTGTGTCATAAACAATAGGATCTATTTAAGTTTTGACCCCAGAGCTAGGGGTCTAGGGTTGAAAATTGAAAATTAATGCAATTGCGGACTATTATATTATTGTTTTTGTATAATGTGTATAATATATGTTAGGCAGTATTTTGAAAATTGTTCCAATTTTACGCCCTTATTTAAGAAGACTTAGATATAGTATTATGTTAAGGATTTATTATAATATTAAAAAATAATACTATACTATATCGACTTAAAAAAAGTTTGTTTACAAATTTATTTCGCGTGAGTACGATTGAAAAATAAAAAATTAAATCCAAAATAAAAATTGAATTTTTTCCTTAAAAATCAAAAATACCAACCTGGATAGAACGATTTTTTTCTAGACCCACGTGTTTGCCCTTTGAGAAACTTCTAATAAAGCACTCAGGAACCCCATTATTTTCAACGCCCATCTAAAGTTAAGATAGAATATGGCCATTTGGTAAAGATGGATTATCCGCATTTGGTAGTAGCATTGTTCCCATTTGCTAAGAGTAATATTTTCTTTATTTGGGTGTTCTTTACACCTACATAAACACGTTTTTTTGGGGAAATCAATTAAATTTGAAGTCATTGATGTTTCTATTACCAGCACGGAGGTAACTATTCTTTATATTTGACGTGTAGTGGGTCTCTAATATTTTATTATAATATTTTAATTTTTCGAGCTGTTTCTGGTACCTGAGTTTGAGTATTATTGTTCATGTTTATTATATTATCATTAATTATTTTTTACAGAAATTTGACGAAGAATTTATTTTTATTTTTTACTATATGTTAATCTACCGTTTATTTATTAATTATTATTATATTATTATTATATTATTTTATTATTATTATTCATATTATTATTTTTTGTTTCATATTTTTTTTATTATTCTATTATTATCATTATTATTATATCATCATATTATTATAGTTTTTTATTTTTTTGGCGTTTAATAAATTTTACGATATTTCCACACACTTATTATACTGCACATTATTTTTTTTTATTGTATTTTACGTTTTATTTTTTTATATTATTATATGCATTTATTTTTTTATATAATTGTACTATGTTACATTTTAAGTATTATCTTAATCATTGTTTTTTAGTAGTAGTTCATTTTATTCCTTATTACGAGTTTTTTGTCTATTAACAGATAATTGTTTTTTTTGGTGTAAGGTTAATTACTACATTAGACTATCGATCTTCTCTACTCTCTCTTCTCTCTATCTATCTTCTCATCTTTTCCTCTTCTTCTCTCTCCTATCTCTTTCTCTCTCTGTCATAAGTAACTTTTTTTGTAAGGCGAAGCAATAATAAAGTTTGATAAATGGAGTTTTAAATTTATAAACAAAATGAGCAAATCTTAGGAGGACGGTTTAAACAAAGCAGAGAAATTTGTGTTGCATATGTAGCCTATTATATTTATATATTATATTATATATTATATTTATATAATTTATTATTATATATCTTATTATATATTATAATATATATATATATTATATATATATATAATAATATTATTGTTAAGTTATGTAGCATATATATATAATATATATATATATGGTTATATATATTAATAATAATAACTTATATTTTAAGTTTGTTATTATCGATATTCAAATAGATGATATTATTATAATCGATATATATTTTTGTTTTTCCCTGGAGGCGATCAAATAAATTGAATTATCGAGAAATCTTTTATTTAACTGCATGTTTTATTGAATAAGGAAAGATAATTTTTTTTATCCACCAGCTTGATTTTTGTGTGGGAAGTTTGAGCTTTCGTTCTGTGGGGGCACATCGTCAGGATGGTGCGCGAGTGAAATGATGCTGATGCATTACAGCTCTGTATTATGGCACTGGTAATAAGAATTGGGGAACAGGGTAATAGTTAGATGAGTTTTGGTATTTTTAGTTTGTAGATTTTATTAAGATATGATTAGTATGTCGTCTATGTATGGGACTCCGGCTAGGTGTTTTTAATTTGGGGTGTTTTTTTATCAAAGGACTCAAGTGGTTTTTTCGTATGTGGTGTTTTGGTAGGGATTCTGAGTTTGGAGGAGTAAATGTTGATAAGTGATTGTGGATTTTTCCAATGTATTTAATGAGGAGGAAGTGTATCATTTAATTGTTTATGTTGTTTGGTACTATTAAAGTTGTTAGTTCCAAGTAGTGTTTAATTGCAATTGAGGCTGGAATTTTGTTAATACCTGAGTTTTTGAATGGGATATGAATCTTTAGGTTTAAGTGCATGTTTGAGAGTTATGAGGTTAGATTTAGGAGTTTGTATGAAGATAGGTATATGTTTTTTAAGTAATTGTGTATTTAGTTGGGTATGGGTAACTATAGTTTGGGCAACTTTTAAATTTGTATTTGGATTGAGATGTTTGTTTTTGGCGAGTTTGAATGCTTTGTAATTTAGTTGTGGGTATTTAGTTTTTGACATATTATGATTTTTTGTTTTTTTTTAGTTTAGTCTAATGGTATAAGCATATTTGGAGCTCTTAAATAAATTGAAGGGTTGGAATTTTGGTGATGTTTCATGATCTGATAACAAGTAGTATGAAATCTGAAGCTGATTAGGATGATTTCTGTGTTTTAGTTAGTGGGAAAAAGATTATTTTGGGACGGGATATAGAAGTGTCGAATTGAATTGTGTTATGTTGGAATTTCGACAGTGAAACTTGATTCTATTGTCCTAATTGTTATAATTTAAAATATATTTGTGTTTTTTTTCGGTTATGATAAGCATAAGAGTTCGTCCATTTAAAGATACTTGAATCAAAAGTGGTTGGCGGAAATGATGTATTGTTCTAGTTAACGTCCGATGTATAATGGTTAATTAGTGGGGGAGAGGGGGGATCCATGCTCAGACCTGAGTTTTGTTTGTAATAGTGTATGTGTGTATATGTATGTACATGCATGTTCAAAATAAATGAATAAAAGGGATGATGGGAAATGGTAATGTGAACGATATATTATGTGTAGTGACATGGTTTTCTAAGAGTTGTAGTGTATCTTTATAGGGGACATTGGTTGAATAGGGCGAAATGCATAAAATGACGGTTGTGTTGGCGAAAATTTAGAGTTGGTTTTTTGAATGAAATTTGAGATTTTTTAAATAATGTGTGAGTTGGAAATATGTCCTATGAGGGAGTTGAGTTCTTTGGAAAGCCATTTTGCTAATTTGTAGGTATAGCAATTTAATTTAGAATTGATGCATTGAGTCTTTTTGATAAAAAACACAATTCAATACTTTAGCGAGTCTAATATATGACATTATTTCATATTCATTAAAATCATTAAAAACTAAAAATATCTACTCATCAATAATTTACCCTGTTACTCCTAATTTTATACCCAGGTTGTCAGAATATGGAGTGTAATCATAGATATTTCACTCGACAAGTTCCTTTTAGTTATATATATATATATATACTGTAAGGCTGGTGTTTGAATTTCAAAATTATTAAGACACCAAAAATAAAATAATATTAATCTGCATCTTGGATTTTTCAACTTTGGTTTCTTGCGATCTTGCGATTTTTTTGACTTTGAGACCTCGAGACTTTGCGATCTTGCGACATTATTATAATGCATTTTTTGCTCACGCAATTTGGTTGGAATAATTGTAAATTGCATGTGATTTTGGTAATATATTTAACAAAGCAAAATTAGGCTGTATCCTAGAGTCCTAAACTCAGAATCCTTTTTCGAATCCTTATTATAATTTATTTTAGATAACCTTTTGAAAGCAA
>JABUQX010092460.1:27500-35000 GCA_015478945.1 Trachelipus rathkii | reverse complement strand
AATATGTTGCTACTATATGATACCAGCAATGAATTTCAGTGGTAACGGGCATGATTCAAAAAGTTCGAAGTATTTTTAAATAATTTTTAAAAATCACATTTATGTTAAATATTTTTCAAAAATGAAATATCTCGAGTACTACACTTACAGAAAAAACCAATTACATATTTTTTGGAATCAGCGTATATGGCTTATTATAAAAATGTAAAAAAAAAAAAAAAAAAAAATAAGCCTATATATATATTTTTCGTGCGTAAATATCTGCCAGAAAAAACCAATTACATTATTGGAATCAGCGTATAAAGCTTATTACAAAAATGTAAAAAATTAAAAAAAAACTGCAAAAAAAAAAAAAAAAATTTTAGGGGGCTCGCCGACGGGGGACAGAAGGGGGACGTTTTCCATACCCGTAGGGGAGGGGCGGAGAACCCGTGACACCCAAATATGCCAAGAGCGGGGGTTCCGGGGCCCCTCCCCGGAGGGTCCTACCCCGTAGGTCCCCGGAAGGCCGAGAGACCTCCTATCTTTGCGGTTTACCCGCTAGGAATATTCCTTTAGTAAATAAAACTGATGCGGAGTCGTAAAACGGAAAAGGTCCTATATATTTTTTGAACCATGTCTCCATTACCACTGTACTTGATTGTTAGCCTCTTACACTCCAATAAAAATATATTAAAAAAATTCAAAACTGACGGAGTCATAAAACAGATAAAGGTCCTTTATATATATATATATATATATATAAATATATATATATATATATATATATATATATATATATATATATATATATATATATATATATATATATATATATATATATATATATATATATATATATATATATATATATATATATATATATATATATATATATATATATATATATATATATATATATATATATTTTTTTTTATACATACACTTTTGTCTCCTTGAGCAGGGTAGTGGTACGTACAGCATCCTCATTCACCCTCTCCTCATCTCGCCCTCACCCACCTCCTCCACCCCCCTCTATCCCTCGCCAACACCCTACCCTCTTCCTCCCCCATCCCTCCCTCCTCCATCATCTCCTTTATTCCATCCATCCACCTCCTTCTTGGTCTCCCCCTTCCTCTCCTTCCTATCCCCTCCGCCTCCCAAACTCTTCTAACCACTCTCTGCTCCTCCATTCTCACTAAATGCCCATACCATCTTAACATTCCCTTCTCCGCTCTTCCCACCAGACCATTCCTCCAATCACACCTCTCCCTCACCACCCTATTCCTAATCCTCTCCCTTCTGCTAACCCCACAAACCGCTCTCAACCCCTTCATCTCAAATACTTCCAACTTTTTCCTGGACCCCACGTTTCACACCCATACAACACCGCTGGTACACAGATTTTTTCAAACATACTTATCTTAACTTTCCGTGATAGATCCCCCCCTTTCCATATTTCTCTCAGACCACTCAAAGCCCTCATTCCTTCACCTATTCTATGTTCTATCTCCTCCTCCCTCCCCCTTACCCAACTCCATCCCCTAAATATCTAAAAATCTTTATTACTTCTTCCAATACTACCCCCCCTACCCTCTAACCCCTCCCCCTCCTCACTTTCCTCACTCTCAAACACTAACACTTCTCTTACCTGGTTATTTTAGCCACGCACACATTCACCTCTCTCAAACTCCCCCTCACCAAATACCTCAACAGCCTTCCACGTTCTTACGCCACTAGGGCCGGTATCATCCATAAACAGTATCATGTTCACTTCCCTTCTATCATTCCCATTCATCAGTTCCCCCTTCCCTCCCTCACCATTCCTCTGCCAAACACTCTCCATAAACAAATTGAATAGCCACAGCGACATTACACACCCCTGCCTCAATCCACACACCGTCCCAAACATCTCCTCTCCCCTCCTAACACTCTCACACACATTCTACTATTCTTATAAAAGGCCTAATACCTTTCCCTAAATTACCCCCACCCCATTTTCCTCCAACACCCTCCACATTTCCCCCCTCTTCCCTCTATCATATGCTTTCTCTAAATCTAAAAACATCCATACACTTTCCCTTTTCCTCTCAATACTTTTCTCCACAAGCATCTTTAGTGTGAACATGGTCCACCCTCTTCCCTCCCTAAATCCTCCTTGTTTTCCCCATTCTCCCCTCCGTTAAACCTCTTACTCTCTCAATCAGTATTCTTCCGTACACTTTCCCTACCACACTTAAAAGACATATACCTCTATAATTTCCACATTCCATCCTATCCCCTTTCCCCTTATACAGGGGAACCAAACATCCATCCTCCCAATCCTGTACCTCACCACTCCTCCAACATATGTTATATAACCTATGCAGCCATTCCTCCACCCCTATACCTCCCTTCTGCAACATTTCCATTCTCACACCATCCAGACCTGCGGACTTCCCTTTTTTTCCTTTATTCACGGCCCTAATAATTTCCTCCATTTGTATTTCATCCTCCCCCTCCCTCCCCACTTCGTTTCCCATCCTCACCTCTTGCATATCTACCTCCCCTACCCCACCCCCTTCATTCAATAGTCCACTAAAATACTCCCCCCACCTCTTCCTCACCTCCTATCCAATCCCCATCTCCTCCCTTAATCCTCTCCCCCAACCCCTCCTTCCTCTTCCTTTTTTTATTAACCTCTTTCCAGAACATCTTACTCCCCGATTCAAAATTTTCCGTCACTTTTCTACACCATTCCTCTTTTGCTCTTCTCTTCGCCCTCTCCACCGCTCTTTGCTTCCCCTCTAACCCTTCTATATTCCTCCCAGCTATCTTCTCCTCCCAACCATTTCACATAAGCTTCCTTTTTCCTTTTCACCACCTCCTTCACCTCCTCCCTCCACCATTCACTCCCTTTCCTCTTGCACCCACCCTTTTTACTCCCCCATACCCTTCTAGCCTCTTCATACTGCCTCTCTAAATCTCTTCCTCCCTCCACCTCCCCAATTCCGTCCCTCACGTTTCTCTGATGACTCTCATGCCTCTCTAAACTCATATAGCATATATACTCCAGTTTTACATCTTCACTCTCTATCTTTTTCTCCTTTTCTAAGTCACTCTCCATATATCCTGTGGCAATCACCCAAATATTGATCCGATGTCCTCCCGCCTCTAAACACATTTTACATCTAATAATCTACCTCTATCTTTCCCATTTACACACACACATAATCTAGTATCCTTCCACAGTTATCTTAACTCTTCCATGTATGTACATCAGTTAATGAACTTTGGGACCAGTGTATTCCCCACATCATTCTTCTTTCTGACACATAACTCTATCAACTGAGGACTTTTCTCAAAATTATCATTTTCCTCCCTACCCCAAGGTCCTATTATTATTCTTCTACCTCCCTTCCCACTCCTGCATTCAAATCTCCCAATAGACAAATTTTTTCATTTACCCCAAAACTTTCCCAACACTCATTCAATTCTCCCCAAAATCTTTCTCTCTCCTCCTCTCTCGCTCCATTCACTGGTGCATATGCACAAATAAAAACCCACATTTCCCCCCCGAATTTCACTTTTACCCACATTATCCTAGAACTCACCTGGTTACACAATCTCACCTTGTCCCACATCTCTTTCCTCATAACTATTCCCACCCCCTCCCTCGCCCTCCCTCTCTCGCTCACCCCCGATACCATACCCTTGTATTTTCCGAAATCCAACTCCCTCTTTCCCTTCAACTTAGTTTCTGTTATCCCTAACACATCCAACCTTTTTTCCTCAAACATCAACCCCACTTCCTCCCTCTTCAAATCCTCGTTTACCCCTCTCACATTCATACACCCCATCCTAATTACCACTCTCCTCCCCATCTTTCCCTAATTCTATATATAACTCAATCAGGCTGTACGCTTTACGGGACCCCCCACCTTAGGTGCTTCCCCACACCTAGGGCTACCACCCCGCTCACCAAATCTACCCACAACAATACAATAACAATAAAAAAGGTTAAAATATAATATAAAACAATATAAAAGGTTAAAACCTACCCTCTAATTTATATTTATTCCCCCACCCCTTCTCCCCCTCCCTTCCCTTTTCTTTAAAATTTACCCGTTTAAAACTTTATTTATCTAATAAAATCTTTAATTATTTACAAATCTTTAGTAATGATAGATTTCTTCTAAATGATACTTTACTGTATTCATACATTAAACAATTAATATTTCCTCAATAAAATAATCCCCAAAATGGAGTTTTCTTATCCACAATGTTATTTAGAAAAGATAATGTCTTAAATCTATAATAGTAAATATTAAATCAGATTTAATATACAGAAATTTTCTTCTTAGTACTAGACAAAGATTCTCAAACTTTATTATTCTTTAAATTTCTACAACGATGAAGTTCATAAACATATTTCAATGATCCGCATTAAATCTCTGAGTGGGAGAGAGAGAGAGACTTATAATAAATACAAAAAAAAACATATATATATATATAAATATATATATATATATATATATATATATATATATATATATATATATATATATATATATATATATATATATATATATATATATATAAATATATATATATATATATATATAAACAAAACACAAAAAGAATATATATATATATATATATATATATATATATATATATATATATATATATATAACATATATATATATATATATATAATATGATATATATATATATATATATATATATATATATATATATATATATATATATATATATATATATATATATATATATATATATATATATATATATATATATATATATAATTTCTTGCAGAATAAGCCTAAGGTTTACATGATTCTCGCCCAAGGCTAATATGAAACAGAGTCATATCAATATCTTTTAATATATATATATATATATATATATATATATATATATATATATATATATATATATATTATATTCATAAATACTTATATATCATACGCATATATATATATATATATATATATATATATATATATGGCATATCAGTGGTGGATGGATGACATGTATATGAATGTAGCTCTTTCACTGCCTGTCAACAGTAACCCTGGGATGGTATTTCCGAGACAAGGATTTTCCTCTACCAAAGAAATGCTCGCGTTCGCCGCTCGCTTGGTTGTTGGTTCTTTAGACATGAAAGAGAAAATCGATTTGTAAGTTGGAATGTTTATTTTTTTGACATGTATATTCTCTAAATTGTTTCATTCATTTTATCACATTATTTTGTCCATCATCGCCCCTGTGTTATTAATGTATTAAAATAAGGGTAAATAAGGGTCATGTGTGGGTTGTCTGCCTCCACCTTCATATACATATCGATTGCATGAATTTGAACATATTTCATAAATCTGAAGTAAAAATGCGTAAAGTCAAATGTAAAATATTAAAAAATTTTAAATTAAAAAAAAAAGGTTAAATCTATGTAAATTAACTAAATTCAACATAACCTTTATTTAACGTATATATATATATATATATATATATACCACTCTTTCTACCTCGCGGGGCAGGCGTGCGCGCTATCGCGCCGCGCGCCGCGCATACTCGATGCGCGCCATATATATATATATATATATATATATATTGTAATTTATTCTTATATTTATAATTATTTCATTTTGCATTGTTAAAGAAACAAAACACGTACGCATTAGCACCATGAGCGCGTACACTTTATTCGATTACGTAGATTTAAAAAAAAAATTTGACTTGAGCTTAACAGGAGGCAGATAGATAATAATCGACATGAGCTTAAAAGGATATATCATATAAGCCTTATTCCCATTTTAAGCGTGTCCATGTGTCCATATAGGCATTATTTTCAATTTAATCAACTTGCAATGTGATGAGTGTATGGTTTGCTCTAAATAATGGAAATAACACTTAAATGGTAATAGCACATCGGCGATGCTCGGAAAACAAACGTTAAACTTTTTAAGAGTTTAATTAAAGAAGAAATATTTACTTTGGTCATTTATTTTGTGTACAATAAAAAACCTGGTATTTTTCTTAACAGAAATGACCTCGAAGTTGATAGATGCAGCGCAAGGGAGCGATACCAACCCTTGTGTATGGAGCAATACGGAAGAGTGTTTACTACCTACAGAAAACCGGCGATTCCCAAAGATAGGCAAATATCAAATGCGAACGCTCCGAAGGCTAATCAACACATTATAGTTTTTCTTAAAAATCATGTAAGTATCAATTAACAAACCTAAATATTGACACACACACACACTAATAGATTAGCTGAAAAAGTGTTTGTGAATTACGGGTATTTAAGCTTAGTGTTTGAGTATTCCTTTCGCTCATTTTGGTCCCATATCTTCTTCCCTTCTTCTTCGAAAAAGTTTTGAATGCGTTATTAAAACACCAAATAGTTAGTGATATGGTTAAAGAAGCTATTGCTAGAAGTTTACCTCTTTCGAAGTATGGTAAGTCGCCCATTTTAAGTGCTATTCAACTTAACCATAATAGGAAACGATATGTAACATTTTGGCAGAAAACCTGTAAAGAATTAATTAACAATGACAGGAAAAAGTTAACGAAAGAAAAAAGTAACTTTTTTATTTCATTGTTGCTAACATGAAATAGAACTAACTCCTAGGATTATTTAATTCATATTATTTTTTTTTCCTTTTGTATACTAAACCTCCAAAATAATTTTCAATAAAAAGACATTAGCGAATTTTTTGATAACATTCTTTTCACGTGTAGGGGTGAGAAAACGTTAAATGCAGATGTGGAAGCCTAGCTAACGTGGATATGGATAAAACATATATTATTAAACACACACACACACCTACACATAAACAAGCGCACACGCACACACATACACACACTTAAAAATATATATATATATATAGTATATATATATATATATATATATATATATATATATATATATATATATATATATATATATATATATATATATATATATATATATATATATATATATATATATATATATATATAACTCTAAATGTAATTACGAGTATTAATTAACCTTTTAATTGTGTTTAGCAACCATAAATTGTTTTCAACCTTCCCATGTAAAAATTTCACCCTACACCGCTGATATATATATGTATATATATATATATATATATATATTAGATATTTATATATATATATATATATATATATATATATGTATATATATATATAATAATAATATATATACTACTAATAATATATATATATATAATAATATATATATATATATATGTAATATATATATATAATATAATAATAATATATATATATGTATATATATATAATAATAATAATAATAATATATATATATATATATATATAATATATATAATAATAATATGTAATATAATATATATATATATATGTATATGTTCGAGATGTTCCAGCTTAGATGCAGTTTCAAATGGAATGCCGAATGTCGTGCCAATCAAATCCATGCTCAGTTACTCGAAAACTAAAATTTCGATAAAAATGATCAAGTTAAAAACATTA
>JABUQX010092460.1:5000-17500 GCA_015478945.1 Trachelipus rathkii | reverse complement strand
ATATTTGTTTCGGTCATTAAATGATGGATGGGTGTGGTGGGAAGGCAGCCTGTCATTAATCTAAGAATTTTATTTTGTTTTACTTCTAGGTTTTACCTATTGAACTGTGATATAACTGATGCCTAGACTAGTAATACATAGTTTAAAAGAGGATGGAGGTATTGCCTGTATACTATTGTAAGGGGAACTTTGTTTTGGCTAAAATTTGTTCCAGTTAATGTTTTCATTGCGTTTAATTTATGAGTGGCTCTAGAGGTAATTGCTTATGTGGGAGGTGAATGTCATATGTATATCGAAGGTTAAGTACAAGACAGTAGGTTGTTTATTAATAAGGAGTCTAATGTTTGAAAGGAACACAGTTGGATGGGTATTGGATTCTCTTCTATCGGGCGTTAGTAGTGTGATAGAGGATATTTGAGGGGAGACTGTCATTCTATTTTTTGATTGCTATTGTTCGAGTTGGTTTACATATTGCTGTAGTTCTCCACTTGCTGCATTTATAAAGGAGTTTTGGTCTGTGATTGGTAGGGCGTCTGCATAGCTGTTGATTTTTATAGATGGGTTTGTGTGTTGAGGTAGGTCACGCATAAAAAGATTGAATACTGTTAGGGATAGGATGACGCCTTGGGGAGACTCCATTATACAGTTTGTATTGTGGGAGGTGAGGAGTCTTTGTATGACTCTAGCTGTACATCCGGATAGGAAGCTTGGAATTATTTTCAAGTCACTGATATTATTTCTGTATTTAATACTATATCAATTAACAGGTTTGGTGAAACTGTATCGAAAGCCTTGCTTATGTTTAGATTTTTTTTAAAGATTTTAACTTTTTTTAGGGTTTGGTTAAATCCCATGAGGGCACTTTATGTTAGGTTGGTTAGCAGTGTAGTGGTTTAATGTTTTTGTCTGAATCATGTTGGGTATCCGAGAGGGGGATAGAAGAGGAGAGATTCTATTCAGGATTAAACTCTCGAACGCTCTAGATATTGTAGTGAGAAATGATAAAGATCTATACGTTATTGGTTGGTTTGTTAGGTTTTAATATGGGGATTAAATGTGCGTGTTTCCAGAAATGTGGAATAGTATTAATCTGTCAAGCTGTTGAATATTTCGGTTAGGGTTTCTATGGCATTAGTTCCTAAGTGTTTGAAATGAATGTTGGATATTTTGTCTCTGCCCTCTGCTTGTGAGTTTTTGAGTTTTTTGATGGTGTTAAGCACTTCTAAGGGAGTGAATGCGGTCTCCTAGGTTGTTTTTCAGTGTTTTTAGTGGTTTAATTGTAAATCTATTTATGCAGATTGTAGGTTTATAGCTGATTTTAGAATAGTGTGACGTAATGGCAATTTTTATTCTCATTTGAGTGGATTAAGTTATTTATTCTATTGCTGAGGTGTATAAGTAGGTTTATTATAACTTGATTTGGTTGTCTGGTTTGTCTGAGGGAGTTTCTTTGCCCTATTAGGGTGTCTATTTCAGGTGAAAAATGGTGTTAAAATGTTTGCGATACCCTTGGTGGATGTATATTTTGGATGCTTTTATTGTAGCTCTATTTTAGTGTTGAATTGCTTTGTCGAGGATCTTGGGATTGTGTAATTTGGAAAGATCGAAGTGTTTATTCTATAGATTCAGTGCAAGCTTGCCAGTTCGCTTTCTTGTAGTTGATGTAAGTTTTTTAAAGAATGTATGTGTGGGGTGTTTATGTGAATTGTAATTAATATTGGAGTGTGGTCAGAGGAGAGGGCAAAGAATGTTTGCCATGCTGCTATAACTTGTATTTATGGAAAACAGAAGATGTCTAGGGACGTGGAGTTTTGATTATGTTGGAATGATTTTTGAGTAGGTTGGTTTCTATTGTTGAGGATGCTAAATGTATGTCAGCAGTCTGTGAGTGTTTCACCTCTTGGAGTGTGAATGTGTGTGTTAAGCCATGTAGGGTGATGGGTGTTGAAGTCCCAAGCTAGTGTCAAGTTATTATGTTCAGTTAAGGGAGATAAATCTGGGACATAATTCCTAGGGCAGTGTTGTGAGGGGGTTGGTGGGATATAGAAATTTATTAGGTTGTATGTATTTGTATGGATTTTTACTTCTATTGATTGGTTCGTAGATGTTGGGTGATTGTTCCTAATTCATTGTTTGTGATTTGAAGCGTTACGAAATTGGATATTTTTGTGTATGAGAGTGTCTAGGCTATGCTTGCGTGGAACTTTGTTTTATCTTAGGATTGCATAATTTGGAAATTCAGAGTGTGTATGAGTGATAAGCATATATTGAATTTAATTAAGATGTTGAGATGTTCTTTGTTTATTCTTTATTCCATTGATGTTTAATTGAAGTATTTTGAACGAATTATGTGGATGGTGATATGAATTTCTGTTTGCGAGTCTCCGCATGAGTTACAGGACCATGATGGAGAATATTGATTGAGTATTGATTGGTTAAGTGCACAAATTTTCAGATGTTGCACAATGCTGAGGTTTATCTTCGGGTGAGTGACCTATTACATTTGGGGCAGATATGAGCTTTGGCACCTGGATTTAATTCTATATCGCCAGCTAATAGAAGGATTTGGGGCACATACACCGGTCTTACGCACCCCAAATCCAGAAAGGTGGAGAATATAGACGGAAATTTCTGACGGACAATTCTGAGTCTAGATGCAATACTGGAAGATCCCAAGAATCGCACCTCACGCAGGAGGTGAGGTGGGAGGTTGGAAGGGGCCAACCGTTTGAAGTACTTTTGATTTTTTCCATGCTGTTCCTTCTTGGAGAAGGTGCGGGTTTTTTGAAAAGTATTTGTAGTCGAACAGCGCACATGCCGGTTGCAACTCGACTATATATATATATATATATATATATATATATATATATATATATATATATATATATATATATATATATATATATATATATATATATATATATATATATAGATAGATAGATAGATAGATAGATAGATAGATAGATAGATAGATAGATAGATAGATAGATAGATAGATAGATAGATAGATAGATAGATAGATGAATGGAGTAGGTAGATGAATGGAAGTGAGTAGATGGAGTAGATAGATAGATGGAGTGGGCTAGATGAATAGATGAATGAGACCAGTGTCGAACCGGAGAAATGAAGATACAGATAGATGGATAGATGGATGAGTAGATAGATAGATAGATGAGAAGATGGATGAGTAGATGAATTGTTTTGATGGTGTTAACAATAGATGAGTAGATAGATAGATGTAGATGAGTAGATAGATAGATATATAGATAGATAGATAGATAGATAGATAGATAGATAGATAGATAGATAGATAGATACAAATCTCTAAGTTCATCAACAAATAAATCTATTATGTACATTGTAGTTTATAGTGTCACCAGATGGGTGGTGTGGTCTTTGTTACGAGCACTCTCCTGCGGAAGGAATAGTCGTTATCCAGCTTGTCGAACAACTACTACAAAATCTTCAGGACGACCTAATAACAGAGCAAAGGGACGGTGATGGAGAAGATGATGATACAGAAACCTCTAGGGGTGAAGGTGAAGAAGGAAGAAGATCTTATGCCCCTTTCCCCTCACCTTCTCATCTTGAATGGAGAGTAACACCCGTCATTATGAAGAGACTTCAGGAATCCGCTGAAAACGTTGATAGATATTTATTTATTATTGTTAATTGCTTTACAGTAACTGCCACCACCCTCAAGCAAAACCCTGATGAAGGAAAAACCAATTACCAACATTCTCAATCAATCGCAGTGGTAAGAACCTCTTATTTATCAGGAAATTATTTTAGATGATTTGCTGACGAATTGGAGGATTTTCACAGTTACATAGTGCTCTGTTAGAGGCCATAACATTGCTTTATTGTGTATATCTTCTGATTATTTTTCATATTAAAACGAAATGAATGGCACATTTATGGTCTTTAGACTAGAGATTGCTATAATGATGATGAGCTGCTATATTTATTAGAATTTTTATTTAGTTAGGCCACTTAAAAATTAAAAATATAATTTAAATAATAGAATTGTAGATGCAATTTTCTTTTTATCAAATTGTTTAACTTTATAATTTTTATTTTCTTATTTAATTTATGACTATTATATTTAATTGACAGGCTTGTGGAAAACTTGGACTTCAGAATTCTTCGCTATATTGCTTATGGGAGAAACTTTATTAAAAAAGGAAAAGTTTCTCCAGATGCATTTATACAAATGTCTTTGCAGTTAGCATTCTTTCGGTAAGATACTAAATAAAAACTTATACTGCTTGTATAAGTTGCCTTACTAATATGAGAACAAATACAAATCGAAAATGATTGTCTAATTTATTTAAACTTTGTTGATATATAAAGCAGGGGATCTAACTGAAACTTACTTGATCAACCTTTAAAATAATGTTTTTCTTCTTCTTTTCGTTTTCTTTTTAGAATTCTAAGAGTTTATAAGATAATCCTTGCCAAACGAAATCGCCTTGAATTTACTTAGCAAATATTTATTTTTTTACACTTTTATAACCTGATGAATAACACACTTGAATGCATCCAGAGCAAAGGTTTCATTGAGCCTCATTAAAAAAGGAAGTAATTATTTCAATATCTAGTTAGTTAAATTAATAAATAAGTATCAATTATTTTCATTTTTCAGAACTCATGGTCGTCTAACCAGTACATATGAATCGGCTAGCACTAGAAGATTCCGTTTAGGACGTGTTGACTGCATTCGCTCAAATACTCCAGAAGTATTAGCATGGTGTGAGGCAATGGTCTTCAATGCCCCTGTAAGTTTGAGATGTATTGTTAGATATCATTATAAATAATTATTAGCAATACAAAAGTATCAAGTAAAAAATAAACAATCCATTCGCAGATTAAGGAAGCAAAGTAAACACTCCCAAGAATTAACATAAACAAATAAAAACACTTCTATCATATGAGATCCCTTTTGGGATATTTAAAAAAACTCCATTCATTAACAACTAGATATAAGAAGTCCCTTCAAGAGCATTACATCCATTTAGGTCCTAACAACAGCATGCTATGTTAATTTTGATTCATTTAGATTTTAGAATTTACAGATGCTAAGCATAAAATTCTTCTAGATTAAAACCGTTTTTGATTTGGCAAAAAATCCCCCAAACGAAAGAAGTATTTCACTTTTTAGGTTGATTTGTCGAATATTCTTCCAAATGGACGGAAATTTCCTCACGAAACTGGAAATTTTGCTTCCATTCGTAAGAGTGATTTTTTTCATTAACGTTCTTGAGTTTTTATTCTTGAGCTTGTGGCGTCGCACAAAATCGTAAACCAGTGATTTTTTTTATATTTTTAAGTTTTTGAACCACTAAAATTACCATCGAAATATATTAATTATGTTATCGTCTAAAGAACTGTTGGAATATATTTTTAGAAAAAATGACATTACGAATTTTTATTTCTGTTAATAATAATAATAATAATAATAATAATAATAATAATAATAATAATAATAATAATAATAATAATAATAATAATAATAATAATAATAATAATAATAATAATAATAATAATAATAATAATAAGAATAATAACTAAAAAATCGTATTTAATAGCCTATAAAGAAAGGCGTAGGTCTATGCTGTAAAATGTAAAGAAAACTCAAAACTCGAGATCGTTTACTTGATTTCTCATAAAAAATGAAGCGTAAGAACGTCCTTCGATTTGGAAGAATGACTTGCCAAATCAAAAACGTTTGAAGTTATAAAAGTTAAGAATTCTCAAGAATTACAGAATTAGCATTACAGAATTATTAAATTGAATGTTGAAGGCCAACTTTCGATTTTTGCCGCGTACCGGTAGGCGAAATGCCGGTTAATAAGCAACAAATCTTTAATTTTCATCTAATCTGCATCAAATGAAAAACAAAATGCAGCCTTATCAGAGTTCTGAAACATCGATTTTGGGCATTTTTCAACATCTCTATTGGTTTTGTATTTTCATTTGATGGAAAAGCATATTCCCAACATTTTTTGAGATCAAGTCTAATAATTTTTGTTGGAATGACTTGAAACTTGGGCAATACAAAGATGACTCTATTGTCTAAAAAAAATTAGTTGGCTTTTTTGATATCTGCCAACAAAAGTAACTCATATCTCAACGCGCAATGTAGGTAAAACTGCTTTTCATAAATATTTTTTTGGCGATAATTTTTGTAATTCATCCGATCGCTAAAAAAATATTCAGAGCATATCTAATTAGGGGAGACAACCCTTTATAATTTCAATAAATTTTTTGGTATACCAGATAATTTTGCCATTTGGAACCGAAATTTTTTTTATAAAAAATTTAACCTTGGGTATACAAAAGAATAATTTAATATAAAAAGTGTATCTTTACTAAATTATAAATGCCATGAAAATTTCATATTGATAGGATGAACAGAAAAAAAGTTATCGCATTTTTCCACATTTGCCACAAAAAAAAAAAAAAAAAAAAAAAAAGAAAGAAAGAAAAATAGAAAGAAAGAAAAAAAATGGAAATGTGAAAATATTTTTTCCGAAAAAATCACTCATTAAAAAAGTTTTACCTACTTTGCGCGTCTAGGAATTACTTGGTTTAAGTGGCAGATTTCAAACAATTTCAAACAAGTTCAAACAATTTTCAAACAAGTTCAAGCAATTTTTTAGACAATAGAGCCATCTTTATATAGTTCAAGTTTCAAATCATTTCGACAAAAATTAGAGGATTTTAATCTCAAAAAATATATTAAATATGGTTTTTTTTTTCAAATAAAAATACGTAGCAAACCAACAGAGACATAAAATGTCCGAAATCGACGTTTCATGGCAAAGCAGATGAAAATTAAGGATATTGCTCCAAGTTTCCCTTCTCAAATTTCCCTTATTTTTTCCCTTGCTAAATCTGAAATCCAATTCTAACACCTAGACGCCATATAGTCTGGGCTCTACTTTCATTCTCAGCCTTCTCTCTAGTATTCTCATATGTTTGTAGAGTGGTCCAGAAAATTCCCCTGTAGTTTTTACAGTTTCCTGTATCTCCTATTCCTTTATATATTGGAACTATGATACACTTTCCCCACCTAAAAGCAAAGTTATCTATAAATAATAAAATACAGTTACGAGGCATTTTTAGTTTTTTGCTGCTATTTTACACATAAAACACATATGATTGAAAAATACTTCAAGAAAATTTTATATATATATATATATATATATATATATATATATATATATATATATATATATATATATATATATAATATATTCATAATAATATATATATATATATATATATATATAAGGGGTCTTCTCGATCTGACCTCTCCTCTTTCCAAAGGTTTCTAATACTTGAGCAGGAAAATTTGAAGCTAGTTTTAATTCTCCAAATCTCTTCCCAGATCGCCAATGTAGCTTTCCGAAACACTCTAATATGAATCTTCCGTCTCTATCTGATTCTTTCTCTTTATCCTTTCGTCCTTTAGAGGAACATTTTCCTGTATAGCTGTATATACATTGAATCGAAGTTTCTATTGAATCTGCTACAAAACAGATCCCCTGAGTTTTGGCTTTTGGCTAATATCTTTTATTTTTGTCTTTGTAACCTTATCACTGATCTCATCTCTTGTCCTTTTATAGGATCTTTTGAGATTGCCATTCATCTTTTTAATCTATAATAAATAGAATTCCCAATGTATCCTTTTCTCCACAACTTTTTTATGAGTTTCCGTCTGTTACTTTATCACCTATCTACTCCTACGCTATTTAACTATGCCCTATGCTATTCTACCAAGTCATCATTATATTCCTTCGTCTTTCAACTCAATTGACAACTCCCAAACAGCTTTCATACATTATTCAAAAACATCACAACTCAAATGCTGTTCTATATTTATTTTCTCGCATTGTAGAGCTTAGCAAACTTCTAAGGGATTATATATTCTAAATGATCTTTATATATTTAATTATATATTCTAAATGATCTTCTAAATTATTTCACGACACTTCAGGGTTTAGCCGTCCTCGTATGGAACACTTGTCATATATATGAAATGTTTCAGAAAGGCAACATCTCTTGAAAAGGGAGAGTCTTAGGCTTTCCGTCTCATTAACCCTCCTATTACCATTGACGTTCTTTTATCCCTTAATTTCTACAGACCCATTACATTACTGTCTTAACCCTCTTCTGAACTCTTTAATGAGCACACCACCTTCATAATGAAGAGTTTCTGTTACTCGGGCTTACCTTACATTCTCTTAATTTTTCTTTTTTTGTCCAACTCCCTTGGCACATATTTGACTGCAATGCTCATTCCTTCATGTGCTTTGCTGATAAATGTTCGATCATATATCCTCCTTTTTCTATTTCCCCCATTTCTTTTGACCTAGCCTCCTTATCTGGATAATAGTCTGTTTTTCTCTTCCACTGATGCTCATCGTTTAAGTCAGTGCTTCCCAACTGGGGTGCCCTTGGAACCTCATGGGTACACGAAAGCTTTGAGGGGGTCTACAAGGACAAAATATTATTTAATTAAAAAAATATTTAACCTAAGAATATTACATATGAGTATATGGGGGTCCACATAGCCCATATGTAAAGTTAGGACTCAGAGAGATTACAAGCAAAACAAGGTTAGGATCCCCTTGCTTAAGAGATCGCAAATATATATATATATATAATATATATAAATATATATAATAATAATAATAATATATAAGATATATATATATATGTATGTAAACTACTAAATTAACAGTTTCAAATGATTTATAAAAATCTACTCTATATATTATATATATATAATTTATTATATAATATATATATATATATATATAATATATATATATATAATCTTCTGGGGCGACAGCGTGGGGTTCATAGCGCGACAGTAATACCAATACAAGATATAATATATATAATATATATAATATATATATATATATATTATATATTCTATATATATATATATTAATATATATCAGTGGCGCTCCTGCCTTCGTTCCAATGTTTGTGCAACAACCACTTTTGAACAAACGACCACACCTTTTTTTTCCATATCAACGATATTTGTTTTTAATCCTATTTAGTCAGAAAGTTTCACATTTTGCTCATATATATAGTATATATATATAATATATATATATAGTATATATTAATATATATATATTATATATATATAATATATATATATAAATAATATATATATATATAATATATATATATATAAATAACGCGTCTACATAAGCTTGACTATTTCGAGTTGCAATAATAATGCAACTTTTTAAAACTAATATCCTCATGCTAATGAACGAAATATTTTGAAAACGTAGAAATGTATTTACCACTAGCCAAATATCTAAAACATCGTTGCAAGGTATGCTTCAACTCACGTTTTGAAAAATGAACGATATACAAAGGAATTCGCTCGTTTAAAAAATTTTTTTTTTATATTTGCTTAGTCTTCGTCCGGCGGCTGACAAGTGTGTCTGTTAGTTTGCTATTTTTATCTTTATTAATAATTATTAATAATATTAAAAGTGTAAATGAATTTTATATTGAAATTGTATATAAGGAGGCTTATATGTAGATATTTACATACAATTTATATTTATATTACTTATAAGCCTATCAATGTACATAGATAATAATAATTATAATTAATAAATAATAAAATAATAATAAATAATACATAATAATAATAATAATAATAATAATATAATAATAATAATAATAATAATAATATAATAATAATAATAATAATAATAATAATAATAATAATAATAATAATAATAATAATAATAATAATAATAATAATAATACTAAGCCTATAATATGGTGAATAAAGATGTGATATTGAGTACTTTATTGAAAATTTAATTATCGTTCAATCTCTGACTCATCATATATATATATATATATATATATATATATATATATATATATATATATATATATATATATAATATATATATATATCATATACTCATCATATATATATATATATATATATATTATATCGTAAAGTAGGGGAATTGACGACAAATTTTCCCCTTCCAAGCTTTTCCCCCATCCCTCACAATTACGTCATACCCCCATAAAACCCCTATCCCAACCCCAAAATTTTAACTTTTTTTGTTCCTAATTTTGTTAAAAGGAATTTTTACAATAATAATAATAATAATGAATAATATAATAATAATAATAAAATAATAATAATAATAATAATAATAATTAATAATAAATTAATAATAATATAATAATAATAATTAATAATAATAATAATAATAATAATAATAATAATAAAATAATTAATAATAATAATAATAATAAATTTGTTTAAAATAAGAATTGAATTTTATTTTTAGTTGTGAAGTTCAATTTTGTTAAAAAAATAATTCTTCACTGAAATAATAATATATATAGATATAATACTATATATATATATATAATATATATATATATATATATTAATATATATATCATAAATATAATATATATATATATATAAAATAAATATATATTATTATATATATATATAATAAATATATTATATATATATATATATATATATATATATATATATATATATATATATACTTATATATATATATTTATATTTTTAAAATATTTTTTTTTTTATAATATATATAATATATATAAATAATATATATATATATATAAAGGTAAAGCTTGAGACGCTTTATAATATTTATAATGGTAAATGCCTTTAAGGTAAAAAATAAACTAAAGGAAGGATTTCAAAATCCTTTTAAATTTTTAAAATATTGTACTAATTTATTTAGTAGAGTCTATTCACATTAGCTTTCAGCCTAAGGAGGCCCTCTGTCAGATGTGTTACATAAAGAACTAAATTATAAATCTAAAAATTAACTAATTAATATAAAGAATCTAAAAATCAAGTAATATCAGAAAATAAATTAATTTCTTTAAAAAAAATTGGTGTGGAGTTTAAGATGTTGTTTAAGATGGAATCAATTAGGAGCTCGTTTTTTGTATGTTAAAGTTTTTGTGTTGTTTATACAGAAAGATTCGGTAAGTTTTCTAAAGTGTAGATGTTCTATGTTAATTAAGGTGTCAGGAGTGATATCTATGTTTGGTTTGGAGCTCTATGTATGGTAGCAATGGTTTTCTGTAAGATCATATTTTGTTAATATTTCTGCGATGGAATCTATGAGTTTACTTCCAATATTAACGAGCTATTACAGTTAAGGCCAAGGGTCTTGGAATGCATTGTGAGTAGAGGATTATGATGTGTGTTGTAAGGTTGAGAATGATACTTAAAAGGGAGGGTATGACGGTTGTATTGTATGTGTTTGGTTAAGATTTTTTAAACAGAGTTATGTATTTTGTAGGTAAGGGAGAAAAAATTTAAGGTGGTTTTATGGCGTTTTATGTAATAATGTATTTTCTTAACGAAAGCTTGAAAGAATGATGTGGGAAGATAACATCTTCAAAAAATCTTTGCTAACCTCGCTCAAATCTCAACCAGGTGAACTTTCTATTCAAGATCTTAATACATGTTTTGAATAATATTGACGAAAATAAAAAGAATGTTTTAATTTATATTTAAATGGGGGATGAATTTCAAGACGTAAATACAATTAACCTTGCGTCAGGGCACATTGAAAATTATTTGAGGTAATAATTTCAAATCTGCATTCTTTTTTTCATAAAATCAGTAGACTTTTTTTTATGGCCGGCTGCAAAAAAAGGGTCACTGATTCCCTCAGTATCAAGATGTTCATTGATAATTTTGAGTGGAATATTCTTTTAATAAGGGAAGAGTCCCAGGAGACAATACAAAACTTGGAAAAGAGAAGAAAAACGGATATCTCCGAATTAAATCGAGAGGCTAAAGAGATATGTGACAAATATTTGTCAGATAAAAGATAGATTTACGTTCTCAACGACACTTAATTGTTGCCATCGTTATTTCGCCGGAAAATGTGTTCCTCAGTATATCCCATCTTCCTGAGAAAAATGTAAATAAAACCTGTAAAGTGTACACTTTCATTGATATAAACAAACTTAAAACAGAACTATCTTAAATAATACTAGAAGAATTTCGTTCTAGTCTGGCACCCATAGCTTTTATTGATGCTCATTACTGAAAATCACTTGCGAACCACTTTTAGTAAAGTGTGAAACTATTAAAATTTTTAATAACCATTCCGATGACAACGTATCCGAAGTTGAGTGATATTTTTCTACTTTAAAAAAGGAATAAAACCTTTCTTAGAAACACCATTGGGCATAGCAATGCTTTCGATCGATTTTAATAATAAATTTAATAATAGGTGATGATAAATTTGGATTTCCTTTTAAATAAAATTGTAAAAGTAAGTTACATAATTTTTTAAAAATAATTCTAAATTTTACATTTTTCTAAGATTAATGCCTTACGGTCATCAATGCTCTCTTTTTTGAAACACACACGCACTCACACACACACACACACACACAACTATATATAGGTTGCTAGGGAG
>JABUQX010092459.1:22500-25176 GCA_015478945.1 Trachelipus rathkii | reverse complement strand
TTTTTTTTTTTTTGCGTTTTACATTTTTGTAAATAAGCTTTATACGCTGAATTTCAAATATGTAATTGTTTTCTTAAGTGTCGTACTTTTTGAGATATTCATTTTTTAAAAATTTTATTGATAAAAACATGTGATTTTTAAATAATTATTTAAAATATTTCGAACTTTTGAATCATGCCAATCACCTACCACAAATTCATTGTTAGTATCATATACTAGGCCAATATGTTAAAAAAAAACAAAAAAAAAACTCCAAAAAACTGACGGATTTCTTAAAACATAACAAGGCATATATATTATATATATATATAAATAATATATATATATATATATATATATATATATATATATATATATATATATATATTATATATATATTATATATAATATAATGGTTTATGACCGTAATGCATAAAGATAAAAAAGCTCAGGGTTCGAAAAATAACTCCAAAAATTAAGAGTGAAAACAGCGCCTGCGAGTGAGGATGGTGTGTGTGTGTGTGTGTGTGTGTGGTTGTGGTGCGGATGTGGTTGTGTGGGTTGTGTTGTGTGTGTGCGTGCGCGTGTGCCTCTCTGATATTCTGCAAAACGTTTTTACCATCTGATTTTAAGAAATTTGTAATGAATAATACCTAAGCCTAAAATAATCCCAAAAAGGGATATATATATTATTATAATATATATATAATATATATATATTTAAATATTAATAATATAAAATTATATATAATATATATATAGTATATATAGATAATAATAATATATATAATATTGTATAATATATAATATATAAATATATATATATATATATAATATATCATCATCATCATCATCATCACCATCATCACCAATCATCTATCACCCATCTTCTTCCCAATAGTCACGTGATGTAAACAAACATTGGAAAACAGAAAAAATTAGTAGAAAGAATATGAAGCAAGTAGAAAAGAAGCCCAGCCTTACCGCCCCCTTATTATACCATATTAGTGAGAACTCGTCGTAGTCAGAAGAATTCACCTAGAGCTTCACAGGGACCGCGATGGACCCTCACTTTGACATCTCGTCAATGTGGGTTTCATTCCTTGGCCCACAGGTGGGCTACAGCCATACCTCTTCACAAAACCTGCCATTTCACTCCTGTTATGCCCCTTTCTCTCGCCTCTGCCAACTCAATTTTTCTCCCCAGGGCATTCTTTCTGACCTCAATCCGCTTATTTTCTTTGTCAAATCACATCCGGTTGATTCCCAACACCACTCACCACTATACATCCGTGTAACCAACCGACTATCATTCCATCCTTTCCACAGGACCAACCATCTCAACCGTATTCCTTTATTCTTCATTTACGCCAATTCTTCCACACCAAACAGCTCTATAATACGCTCATTCCTCATTTATCATTTCCTTTCCACACCTAACACGCCATAAGATTGTCCATCTGAGCACATATATACTGTATATATATAATATATAATATATATATATTTAATATATATATATTATATATATACTATATATATATATATATTATATTATATATATTATATTATATAATTTATATTATATTATATAGATTATTATATATATAGTAATAATATATATATATATATTATATATTATATATATATAAGTATATATATATAGTCCCACTAATATACATTAACACGGGAAACAAACATACCCTCATGTAGACCCTAGCTTCACTCAAAACTAAGTCTCTTTTACATCCACCAACGATTTATTTGCTCCAGCACTTAGGCCCATCACAACTTTCCTAAGACAACTCTGCATCATTCCACTCCTTTTCATCAAGCATATATAATAAATATTTAAATTCAGACACTTTTCCAGCTCACCATCTAAACATAACTTCACACAGGTCTGTCCTCACTCACAACCATAACCTTACTCTTATCTACGTTTACTTTCCATACCACATCCTTTTTACACCCACCCTGCCAAATCTCTCTACCGTTCCTCTCAAACTCTCTTCAGATTCGCGCCACAAAACTAAATCATCCTCATATAATAGGTATGGAAACCCTCCACTCTCTTCAATTCTCCATCATTCTAACACTATCCCTTAGTCACACCCCTACCTCTAAATTTTTCATAACCTCATCCTATACCAGATTGGATCCGCCAAGGAGACATAGCACGATCCCGTCTCATTCCGCTATTAATTTTAAACTAATCACTTTCTACTATTTTCTTACACACGCCTTCACTATCGTCATACATAGTTTGATTCCATTTCAGAAGCTTACCACCAACACCATATCACTAACACCTGCCATATAAGCTGTTTCCCCCTAATTTATCCAATTATTACGCCTGTTGCAATCCATTAAATCCTAAATACAATTTATTCTTTGTCCTCCCTCATTATCCCCAATCATTTGTTTCAATGTACAGATTGATCCACACATCCTCTACCCTTACTAGCGCACCTTGTTTTCCCCAAATAGTTTCTTCAGTCATTCGACCACTCTTTCGAACCCAAAAATGACCAGCATATATCTTAACTACAAAACTCAATAAAACTTAATCTATCCTATTAAATACTAACAGTACCTTATCCCTCTTTACCTTTAGTATAAGGGTACTAATATTGCTCTCTACAATCCCTCGGAAACTTTACCCTCCATAACCCTTTGTATATACAACTCCAAATC
>JABUQX010092459.1:0-20000 GCA_015478945.1 Trachelipus rathkii | reverse complement strand
ATAAATAATAAATAATGAATAAATCAATGAAAATGAAAATTATTTATTAATGGAAATGAGGGAGACATGTTGTGAGTACCGTATTACATTCTTAGGCAAAAGTGCTGTTCCTACATACAGTATAAAAATATTAGACCAGGACTGAATGTAAGGTTTCCAAGTTTGCAGAAATAGATAGCAAGAGGGCTACAACTCAAATTAAGGAATTAAAATAATCGATGGAATGTATAAAGATTTAAAAGATTAGGAGGAGCAATAATCCCGTTGAATGGGATGAAGAGCATCCTCATATTATAACTTCGAGCGTAAAATTTGTCTTTCCCTACTTCAAATCCTTCTAAAACAAAAATTCTTTGGCATGTTCCTCCATTTAATACCATGGTTTTCGCAGCGTGCTTATTCCTCTGGACGATTCCAGGCTAAGAGAACAATCGCCTATACGCCTAAGTGGTGTGAGTAAAATATTCCCTACGGTTTAGGGCTAATCACTGCATCGCATAAGTGTCTAGTCACTATGGAAAATCATTGCCAGGGAATATCTTCACGAGCAAAGTTGGCTGTTTTCTATCAACCAGAAAGTGCGCGTAACCTCCTTAGAGTTACTCCTAACTGAGCAAATCTTTGATCTCTAGCAACTTCATGTAAATGAACTTGGCCTGTGTCCTCCTTCTTATCGATAAAAGCTCTAGATCAAGTGTGTGACCTTGGCTAATTCTCCAACTGAAAGTGGCTTTAACCTCTAAATCTGCCTCTGCTCAACTTAATATCTCTATGTCAATCAATAAAATCTACCACTTTCCCTCCCTCATTTGAACCCTCTCACATGTCCAACGCTATCGAAAGAAATGGAAGCCGCTCTAGTTCAAACTATCTAAACTACGCCCCTGTGAGCTCTCATTTGTGTACTATACTAAGATACTTTGATAACCTTCCTTGCTCAAATGCACTTCAGTATCATCTGGGAAATACTCAACTCACACAAGAATCCATACGCTCTCGTGCACGCAAGTCTTTACTCTAGGTATAACGAATTCCTATAACTAAACTAATGGTTTATGTTTTTCGCTTTAAGAATCTACGGAGACTTGCGGTGACGCTATACGACATCCAAGCAATTATAAGAACCGAGAGTAGGCAACGCGGTAACACTGCCTCAAAAGCGTCCAACCTCCTTAGGGTTTCCTATATTCTCTTATGACTTACTTATTTTTCTAGCTGCTTTCAAATCGTCTTAATATCGCTGTCTAGTTATGGGGCGAACTTCATGCCTCTCCGGTTTTCTGATCAATAGTCTGGCTGTATCCAATCAGGGTCTGTCTATAATCTACCTACGTTACGTTATTCCTGACTTTCATTATGATACTTCTTCACTGCACCGTCTAAACTCTATCACTCGTACTTCGATGACTTCCGACCCCATTCTTAACTCATACTAATTCTTACTCCCAACTTTTACTTCTGAATTGGCCTCTCGTCGTTAATCTTTTCCTATTTTATTTCTCGCTGATGGATAGAATATAACTTTGTGAAAATTCAATTCTTTAAAGACCCAACTTTACAAATCTCCTTCTCCAAAATACCTTCTAACTTCTGTCCTTTTCGACGGTTCTGTACGTCTAACTCCGTTACAATATAAACATCCTTAAGCATCTTAACATGAACAAAAAAATGTCTTGGAAACCTCACATCACAACGTGTAGCTAGGGCGCCTCAAAGAACGGAAGTTCTGTATTAGACTGTGAGACATTCCTCCTTTTCTCAGTTCTCTCCGACTAATACAAAAGATCCTCATAACCGCCCATGTATGAGAAGTACGACTCTCATATTCTGTGCGTGGGCTTCGGGTTTCACCGGCTTTTGGACAGGGTCAAGGCAACGGCAAAAAGGCTTAAAACTAAATGTCTGACTTTCCAGTTCAACTTGAACCGCTCTATCTTTGCGAGCGATTGCTTGTGTGCTTTATCTCTTCTATAGTACCGCAGCGGCAATGCTCTGAGGAACTTGATCACTCAGCGTACCACCAAATTTAACGACGCCTATCGTTGTAGCCACAATAGGTGCGTATCTGCGGCGAAGATTAGTGTTGACTTGAAACTAAGGCCTAGTTGTTGATGAGTGTAGGTTAATGAACGCATAATAGAAAGGCGAACCATTAGGCACTGAAAAAATGTCAGCCAAACCATAAGAAAAATGGTGTAATATATATATATAATAATATTAATTATTAATATATATAATATAATATATATATATATAGTATATATATATTATATATATATAAATATATTATATATATATATATATATATATATATATATTATTAATTATTATATTAATTATATATGATAATATATATATTAATTATATTATAATTAATTTATTATATATTAAATTATTATTATTATTATTTATATTATTGAGTTGAATATTATTCCAAAATTCATTAAATGTTCAATAAATCGCCAAAATAATCTCAGCGAAATTTGCCGATAAGTAAATGACGTGACTATACGATTTAGAAAAAAAATGATGCCGATTTTTGCCGGATACATGACGATGAACGATTATAAATCGTCCCATCACTAATATTAATATATAGAATATAATATATAATATATATATATAAATTATAATTAATATAATAGATAATATTCATACTCTAACTTACCAGATTACATATTATATAGAATATATATAATATTAAATATATATATATATATATATTAGATATATAAATATATACTAGTGGAATGGCGAATTCGCGAATCGGATCGAATTCGAATCCGGATCGAGCTCTCGAGATCCGGGTTCGATTCGAATCACTAAAGGTGCGGATCGAGAAATTCGGATTCGGATTCGAGCCTCCCACACATCGATTCGTTCGATTAACGAATGCCAAAGGGTGCTGACTCGATTAACGGATTCGGATTCGAGACAGCTTAACACATACGATTCATTATTCGGAGCTAGGATTCTCGAATCCGGATTCGAATCCAGAGGTCTATTTTCGTGTTGTAATATCAAGTAATATTGTCAAAAGAGATATTAACGGGAAAAAAACGCAAACATCATCGTATTGAGCTTCTGTATGCACTCCAATTGATTTAAATCACTATTTAATGGAGCCAAGACCACGAGGATGATGCTAAGTAGGAGGCCAACAAAGTTATGCAGATAGGTATTTCTATATATTTATGGGCTAATCATAACGGCCATAGAAGAAAAGTTACTCCGTAAACATGGAAAAAGCTAATAATTTTATAGGCAACTATCAGCTATTATAAGCGACACAGTGGATCCAATACCCATCCGGGCTCTACTACGCCAATTTATCACCCACTCATAAAAATGGAACATAAAAAAATATATATAAAATACAGAGAATAATAATACAGCACAGAATAAAAAATATAACCGAACTAAAAGTAAATGAAAAAAAAGTCATCAACAAAAACACAATTAAGTAAAGGATTTATATGTCTGTGCTATTCATTACTAAACACAAATACTACGTTTTATCCTTTCTGGCCTCATCAATTCAGTATTATTCAAATGCGTAACTGTTAAAGTATAAATTTTCATTTTACAGAAATAATTCAGTATTATTTCAAATAACCAATAAATTAGTTAAATATTGAAATACAATAATTAAATTAATACGCATCAACTTCCAGAATTTATTTTTACGTAAATGATAAACTTCAAAACTGAAATATAAGTAGTATAAGAACATACAACTCAATTTAGGCACCATTAAATTACCTGGCTAAATTAGGAGTAACACAATAAAGTAACAATTTCGATTTTTTGAGTTTTTTGTATACTACAGCGTTAGTCCAATTATTAAACCACTTTTTTATTATGAGAATTATAAAAAATGTAAAAAATTGTTTAATAAATTTTTCTTGTTTGGGCGAAGTGGATGGAAATTTTAGGCATATAATAATCGAGAGAGTATGCCACATAAATTTTAATACTTAAATTAAATTAATTCTTGCAGAAGACAGTAATAGCTTATTGATTAATATTCTGGAAAAAAGTTTACAAAAATTACGTGAGTGAAAAGAATTTTTTCACAATATTAGAAATTATTACTTTTGAAGTATTATACCAAAAAATTACAACTGCTTAATGAGTATAAAAATAAACTCCACTAATCCACTACCTGTTTATACAAGCCCTAAAAATTTTATGTTGATCGGAAGAAGTAGGAATAATAATATATTAATTATTTTATCACTTTCCGAAATTCATAACGTTGATGTAAAAAAAGTGAAATTAATTGAGAAGCATTTTTTTTTTCAATAACCTGTCCGATCAACATCAATAATTCAGAGACTTGGATATAGTTCGGACGAGGAACGCATCTTATTTTACTTAGAAATTTTACGATCACTCAAAAGGAGGTTGTTCAAAAATAATCAAATTTTTTTTTTTTAAGAAATTATGTTCCAAACAATCCAAAACTAATTAACAATTATATAAACAAAAATAATTTCTAAAGTGAATATGTGCTCATCTCTCCTGACTAAATATAGAAGCTCTGAAAATTTTATCCACTATCGCTAGTAACGAAACAGAAAAAAATAATATCGCGAGCTTTTCATTAAATCAGCCTCAAAAAGTGGGTATTGAAATTTAAGACACGACTGTAAGAGCTACAAAAATCAAAAAATCGAAAAGGTACTTTGTTTCGTAAATGACATTTATTAGATGTAAATGATCCCAATCTATGCAAAATATTTCAAGTTTGAATCATTTCGAAAAAAATTGTGGAAGTTGATTTGAAAAAATGTCAAAAACATGGTTTTTGAAAAAATTGAATCCTGAAAAGATGATACAGACACAGAAAAACACAAGAAAACAAACGTTTATAGAGAAGGCAATATAATCTACAGTTGGTAATGTATTATAGGAGTCAAAATTGTGATCTGATAATTCCGAAATTAATTAATATGCCTATATGAAGGCGTGAAAATCGGGCAATAGAACTTAATAAAAATAGTTAGCACAACCCCCTTTAAAGAAAAAATTAATGAATTTAAAGAAGAATTTAAAGCTGATTTCATCATGGTCCTGTTAAGAAAAAGTGAATAAAGATAGGTCGTCAGATGCGGCGTATTGAATATATGCTGATGTTACGTTGACGTAAAGGGAAAGATAATCAAACAAAAATATAATTAGGTTATATCTTATAGATATCTAAACTTACATTATTAGTGTGTTTATCTTAATATTGATGATAGAACCATTTACTTAAGTTGAAGTACTTAAATTATTAATTACACTCTTATCCTTTTCCTATGTTCATTAACTAGATAAATTTAAATATAAAGATATTGAAATTGTACACTTAAATATTTTAAAATCTAATGTTTTATTTTTATGACTCTCCACTTTTTTAATTTATATTTTTAGGAAAACTTGTTCATTATATGTTTTCAATGTTAAAAATTCTGTATAACTTTCAGAGCAAAGCAGGTGACTTGGACATTGATGGAGTTACATTTTCAAACATTCGCACTTATTCTCTAGCCACAATGTTTCCCGGAAATTAGATTATGGAGTGCTTTTGTGCCTTTTCAAAATAAAACACAACCAAAATGGAAGAAAACTTCAAAATGAAAACATTGATGAATGAAAAGATGGTAACGATGCAACCTTGTCTTAAAGGCTATTATATTATTACTAATATTATTATTATTAATTATTATATTATTTATTATTATTATTATTATATTATAGTATTAATTATTATTATATTAAATTTATTATTATATTATAATTAATGATTATTTATTATATTATAATTAGTATTATTATATTATTATTGATATTATTATTATTATTATATTATTATATTAATTATTATTATTATTATTATTATTATTATATGATTATGCAAAGAACTATATTCCAAACTAATTTATGAATCAGTAAATAAATTGAGAACATCTTTTAGAAAATGAAAGTAAAACCATAATTTTATGTATAATTTTACGTTAAATAGTAAAAACATATTTTGCTTTGTAGTTTGCAGTTCATCTTTGATAAAAGTTGAAGTAAGAGAGTTGGAATGGGGTGAATAAACAAATATAAGTTTCTTAAAAATATTAAAGAAAGGTATTGAAGATAAAGGGCCCCTGCCATGAAAGTACCAAATGAATAAGACTGACTCTGACGAATTAAGATCTATCACATCTGACACACAAACATACTCATTAAGATTGGAGCTTTTGCCTATCATATAAAGCTGTTTGCGAAATTTAACAACAGAGATGAATTTATTGTACCTATTCAGCTCCGGGTCAAAAGTGGAGCTACTAAAAATAATGACTAGAAGGATGAGAAGCAAATGACTCTTAAACGTGGCCTCCTTTTCATCTGGGGAAAGTCAAAGTTGGCGGGGAAAGTGGATCATAAGTAGGAGATGCAGAAGATACCAATTAAGAGAAGTGAAAGATGCAGAGTGATTCTAAGGTTGAACAGAAAAGGAAGTGGATACTGCTGGAACAGAGTCCACCCTTGGAGTTGTAAATACATATGCTGGTGTTAAGTGTCCAATAAAAAGGCGATGTACAACCTACCATTAGATAACTGAAGCTTAAAGCACCTTTGAATCTCTCAAGAACTAAAAAAAGGACCAGCCAAAGTTCGTTTCCAAAATTCTTTTTTAATCTGCCAACATGGACTTCTACTTGCATACAAGTTTTCAAGTTCTTAATTAAAGGGTCGTCACGAGACGGATGCAAAGAAGCAAGAGCATAGAAGTCTTTCTTCATCTGGACCATGAACTTCTTCATGAAGTTGTCAAAATCCTGCTTGTTAGAGGAGCAGAAGCAAGTGGTCAGATAGACATAAAGTAGTCTTGCCATTTAATGCCTGAAAATTGGATTAACCAGTATCATTAGGGATACAGTGCATAGTGAGTAAGGTCATAGGAAGAGAAAGTAGGCTAACCAGATTTCCTTTCAGGCAATAAGAACCACTTTCAAAGTCTGGTGAAAACATTCCACGAATTCATTCGACTTAGGATAGTAGGCAGAGGTTCGAAGCCTGTGAAACACAATCAGGTGTGTAAGTTCAGAAGAACTCCTTCTTAAACTGGGTACCTCTGTCTGTGATGATGTACAGTGGAACGCCAATTCTTGAGATTAATTTAAGCAAGAGCAAATGAAAGAGATTTGGTGGTGGTTGTACTGGACATTGGAAAAGCTTCCATCCATTTTGTATTTCTACCCAGACTGGTGAGAACTTACTGGAACGTTGTTGATGAATTTCCGGGATAGATGAAAAAGGCTCAACAATATCGATACAAATCATTTTGAAACAGGAAGGAATTTCTTGTGATTACACTGACAGCTTAGTATGACAATGAAACTTATTTGTTTGGTACTGATGACAGATACGAACCAATGAGTGAATATGACGTTCCATATTAGACCAGAAATTGAGTGCCTTAATTAATCCAAGTAAAGCTTTCACATCTGGTTGGTATATACCATGGAGATCATCAAAAATCTGTTGACCGATGGAAGTGAGCACAAATGAATGGAAATAGGTGTTTAAATATTGCATAATACAGAGAGGATGCCAAAAAGTGGAAAAGGGCGAAGTTTGGAGCAATAGGTAGGAACCTCTGGATCATTCTCCTGAAGGTGAGTAAAGCAAATAAAATGACAGGCTCAAAGAAAGAGAAGAAAAAGAATGAGATGAAGCATCCTTAACACCAATATCAGAGCCCTTAGCATACACCATAGAAGAAATATACTTAGTATTGAAAGACAGAAGACGTTGTTGGTGATTACTTTTAGCTGGAGACCAGCTGTAGAATGGGCAATGAGCGGTTTATGGTTGGTAAATAAAATGATATCCTTGTACTCAAAGAAAGGTTTAAAATGTAACATAAATTAGCAGCCAAAAGCTCATAGTCAAATTCATAATATTTGTGCTAAATAGTTCAAGTTATTTACTATAAAAATCAATAATGATAAGAGTGCCATCCACCATCCAATGTAATGCAGCCCCAATGGCAACCTGTAAGGCATCTGTCACCAATTGGAAGTGTGCAGCATCATGGTGGACAAAAGGAAGAGTTGAGATAGAGAAAATAGCAGTTTGAATGTTATGAAAGGCTTTAGAAGCCTCGTCAGTTCAAGAGATGGAAAAAGACTTGGTAGGATACGATTTAATAAGCTATGAAAGAGGAAAGACAATGTGACCGAAATTAGGTATAAGACGGTGGTAAAAAACAACCGTGCCCAAAAACCGATGAAGAGAAGCATAATCTATAGAATGAGATTGTTTCTTCTCAGATATTGGTGATGACGATGGTGGTGGTGTACAAACAATGAAAAAGAGCTCAAGAAATTATTGAAAAACTTTTATGGAGAGAAGTGATTTTGAAAGATGAATTTGATATTTAATTGAAAATGGTTATGAAGTTGGAAAATTTGCATCAAGTGGGAAGTGAGTTACTCAGAGGAAGAAAAATTCAGCAGGTTGTCCATATATGCAAAAACAACTGGAATGTCTCTTGAAAATTGTTCATAAAGTGCTAAAAGGTGGCCCCAGCATTAAGAGACTCATAAAGACCAAAAGGTGTAATGTCAGTTATTTTATTCACGGCATCAGGATGAATATAGATATGATGCTAGGCCCGAAGATCAACTTTACTTAAAACTTTATCACCATATAATTAAAAGAGATTTTATGAATTAAGCCAAGAGTGGTAACAGAGATATAAGGGCTGTATAATCCTCACAAGGTCTCCACTCTCCTGGTGCTTTTTCAGAATAAGACGTAAGAGCGAGGTTCCAAGGCAGATTTAGAGAGGCGAATTAATAACCAGACTCAAAGAGAATAAAATTTGTTTTTTACCTAATACTAATTTGTCCTCTGCCAAGATGGTTTTAATTTGCCAAGGGGATTCATCCCACAGTTTTCGATTTTTATGAAACTCCTTGAGAGCATTAATTAGGAACAGCAAAGAGGCCGCTTAGATTAAAAGTAAGGGGAGGAAAATCAGTACAAAATTGTTAAAAAAATGAGAAGATATGCCCAGGAATAAATAAAATAATATAATATATAATATATATATATATATATATATATATAGATATATATTAATATATATATATATATATAATATATATATATATTATATAATATATATATATATACTATATATATAAGATATATATGAAAAACTACCTTTTTACGTGCTTTATCCCCTATTAAGGGGTACACGGGGGCGGACCCACAGGAAATCGAAACCTTTAAAGGCCGGTATCCCAAAACCACAGCGCCACCCGAAACATGCTTCACAGTCGCAGTTTTAATCTTGCCCCAGGTAGATAAAACTCCAACTGCTACGCGGAGATTTGAAAACCAGCGACCTCTCGTATGAGAGTCGGCGACTCAGCCTCTGCGCCACGAGCGTTCTATATATATATATAAATAATATATATATATATATATAATATATATATATATTATATATAATATAATATATATATATATATAATATAATATATATATATATATATTATATATATATATATATATATACGTATATATAATTTTTTTTATTTAAAATATTTATATATTTATTTTTTTTTTTTTTCTTTGATTTATAAAAAGCTCACACCTCCACGGGCATAGCCCTATCAAGGAGCGGAACTTCTAGTAATTTCTAATTAGGAATCGCAAACTAGATTCGAAACCGCGCCGTTGCCATGCGACTCCGTCGCACTACCGTTTTGTGCCATATATAAATAATTAATATATCATATATATATTATATATATATATATAATATTATATATATAATATATATTATATATATATTATACTATATATATATATATATATATATATATAGATATACTATATATATATAGGTGGGCACCCGCAGCTTTTTTGTTAGGTTCCTTTCTCAATTCTGCTTTATCTTTGTTGAACATTTCCCAGTTCGCATTTCAGCAAATTTTTCTGCTTCGCCAGTCTGCCATAGGAATCAGCTAATTTTTTTTTGTAAATTTTGGTCATCATTCTGCTGCAATTCCACAATTTTTTTAGGTAGTCTGCTAATGCGGAGCTGGGGATTTAAATTGCGTTAATGATTTAGCCTTTCCAATAATTTGCATTCCGCAACTTTTTCAAGATTATCGCAACCTCAATCAAACAATTATTTTCGGTTAGTCCACCAATTGCAGAATGACCTACCTCTGATATAGATATATATATATATATATTATAATATATATATATATATATATATATAATATATACTATATAGTATATATATATATATATATATATATATATATATATATATATATATATATATATATATATAATATAATATATAATAAATACTATATAATTTATATATATATAGATCCAAGAGTATCTATGCAAGTATACTAGAGCTTGTTTAGGTAAGATGCTTCAGAAGTTGAAAAGTATGATGGAATTTTTGTTTTGTTGCGTGAAGAAGGAGATGTGAAGCTATCGTGTTGGATGTTAAATCAGTGAGAGATTAGGAATTGAATTATTGGATCATTATGTTTTATGTAAAAAATAGTGGGGGCTGGATGGAGAGGAAGGTGATGCATTTAAGTAGGGCAGAATTAAGAGTGAGAAGTTAAGTGAACAAGTAATAAGGATAAGTATGTAAGAGCACTGGCAAGTAAATCGGTTGAATGTGAACAAGTGAAACTTAATAAAATCGGGAGCAAATGAAGAAGGCAGTTTGTTAGCAGGGCAAAGGAGTATGTGGATTTGCTAAAGTAGGAAGTAAGAATGTTAAACAGTGAGTGGTGGAATGAAAGTGATGCAAGCGGTTAAAAATAAAAAAGAAGCGTGGTTAATATGAACTAAAAGCAAATGATGAAGTTTCAAAAAGAAAAGATGCTTGGAATTATAAAGAGGCAAAAAGAAATACTAAAAAGTTCATACTTAGGAGAAAAGAAGAGGTAAAATGAACAGTTTGGAAGGAGGATGAATGAGACTTACACAAGGGAATAAGGAAGCTCTTCTGGAAGGAATCGTGAAAGGTTAGAATGAGAATAAGGGATCCTGCTTAGAATAATGAATAGGGATGGTACTGTCGTGACTGATGAAATGGATGTGAGGGGAGTTGGAAAGAACACTTCGAAGAATCTGTAAATATTGGCAGTAATAAGAGGTGATAGTGAATGTGTGTGCAGTGGAATGTGCAAGGAAGAATAGGGCATTTTGGGGATTGAGGCCATGAGCAAGGAGGATTAATGGTTTAGAGTGAGAAAGTTGGAAGAATGGAGGCGAAGTTGAGTGAAATTACTGGTGAAATGATCAAGAACGGCAAGATGATGGTGATTGATTGGATTGTGAAGTTGTGTAATAAAAGCGATTTATGGAGGGTATAGTTCCGAGGGATGGGAGGGGCAGGAGCAGTAATAGTACCCTTATTAAGGGTAAGGTTATATAAGGAACTGTAGAAATTATTAGGCGGAATTAGTTTATTGAGTGTTGTAGGGAGATATAATGCGTGCGTATTTTGGTCGAAAGACGTGCGTTGAGTGGACTGAAGGACTGTATTGGTGAAAGAACAAGTGCGTTTAGGAGTGGTAGAGGAACTTGTGGATCAAATAATTACATAAAAACAAAGATTGAGACAATTACGTACAAAAAGAATAAATCTGAAATTTATTTTTTATTGATTGCAACAGGCGTATGATTGGGTTAATAGGAAGGCTCTATGGCAGGTGTTAGGATATATGGTGATGGCTGTAGGTCTGAGATGGAATTCAAAAGTAGTATGAGCATTAGTGAGCGTGTCTGTAAGAATTAAATGGTGTTCAAAAGTGATTGGTTTAGTATTTATAGCGGAGTGAGGCAGGGTGTGCTATGTGTCCTTGGTATTCAATTGTATAATGGATTGGGTTATGAAAGAATTAGAGGTTGGGGTGGCAGGAAACGGTGTTAGAATGATAGAATGATGGAAGAATTGAGATGAGTGGAGGTTGCCTTACCTATTATATTACAGTAAGTCATTTTGTGTGTGAATCGGAGAGAGTTTGAGAAGATTTGGTAGATGAGATTTGGCAGAGTGTGTTTAAGGAGGGGTTTGAAAGTGAACGTAGAAAAGAGTAAGGTTATGGTTGTTGAGTGCTGGATAGTCCTCAGTCTGTGGAATATGCTAAAAATGGTGAGCAAGCTGGAACCAAGGGCTCTGAGTAAATATTTTAAGGCATATATGTTGGATGAGAACGGGAAACGGATGATGCAGAGGTGTAATAGAAAAGTTGAATGGCAGGAAGGTGGCTGGTGCAATTTAAATCATTGGTGAATGTTAAAGGGACTAAGTCTTGAGTGCGCTAGGTCTACATGAGGGTATGCTGTTACCTGTGTTATTGTATAGTAGGGAGACTATATATGGTCTGGAATAAAGAGTATAGCATCTAAAGTTCAATGTGTTCAGATGACAATCTTAGGAGTGCTAGGTGTGATAAGAATTGATAAAAATGAGGAATAACGTATTAAGAGAGTTGGTGGTCTGAAGAAAGGAGTAAATGAAAGAGTAAATGAAAGTATGTTGAGATGGTTGCGTCATGTGGAAGCGATGAATGGTAATCGTGGGTTAAGCGGATGTATAGTGGCCAGTGTGGTGAGAACCACACCGGCGGAAAGACCGAAGAAAATGTGTTTGAAACCCCCCCCCCGGGAAATGTTTGCAAGAGAGAAATGTGAAATTTGGCCAGAGGCGAGAATAAAGTGCTTAATAGGAGTGAATGTCGGCGTTTGCGAGCGGGTATGCGTTCGTGGTCCACCTGCGCCAAGCGGATGAAACCCTTACACTGACGATTACCATATGATGGTCCTTCGCGCGTTCCGTGTAAGATCAGGGTGGATTTTCTGACTGCCGACGAGGTCTTACTAATTAATGTACCAGAGGGGCAGTAAGACTGGCTTTCTTTACGACTTTTTCATATTCTTCTACTGCTTTTCTTTTCCGATGCTTGTAACGCACCTTACTCCCAGTCTGGAATTCAAAAACAAAATAAAAAGATTATTATTATTATTATTATTATTTTATTATTATTATTATTATTATTATTATTATTATTATTATTATTATTATTATTATTATTATTATTATTATTATTATTATTATTATTATTATTATTATTATTATTAAAAATTTTGAGCAGAGATTATATATTAATTAGATTATTTGTTTTGTGTGAATGTTTATTTTTCCCTGAATATCAGTAATAACTTTTTATCACTTGTGCAAAACTTTATTTTTATTCACAGACTTTGTGTTCACTGTATCAGAATTTAAATGATTTTTTCTTTATTTATATTTTATTTGTTTCCAGTCTAATGACCAACCAGCCGAAACATCTGCGCTAGAAGCAGTAAGTGCAAGGTATGTAAATTTTTTATTTTATTACTTATTTTTTAAATTATTGTATGTTAAAAATATTTCATTCAAACTTTCCAAGGTAAATATGTAAAGAGGAAAAAATGAAGACTAAAAGTTGCATACATAATAGGAAAAAAAAGGTAAATAAACAGTTTGGAATGAGGATGAATGAGAACTTATAAGGGAATAGGAAGCACTTCTGCAAGGCAGTATGAAAGGCTGAAAAAGAAAGTAAGGGATTCTTCATAGAATAATGAATAGGTATGGTACTTCTCTCTCTCTCTCTCTCTCTGTAGCTGTTTTAAAGAGACTACGTGTAGAGGTATGGGTGTGGTTTTCTAGCAGGAAAACTGAAGGAGCGAAAAAAAAGAACACTTTTGTAATCTTATTAAAAAATTAGAAATAGAAATTGAAATACCAATTGGGCTATTAAATCGTCAATCGTCTATTAAATCATCAATTGTCAAACAACAAAAAAATAAATAAATAAAAATAAATAAATAAAAATAAATAAACATACAAGCTTACATATAAAAAAAGCAAAATATTAAATCACCATTAAATAAACAATAGTAACAAAACACGAAGCCAATGCTAACAATATACAAATAAATAAAAAAAAAAACAAATTAAAACATAAAAAGAACGTACAAAATACACAAATAATATACTCAATACAAACAAGATATGGAAAACCAATCCCAAGGAGATTTTCTCGCTACAATAAAAAATTTGATACAATTACCTTACACGTAATAATACCCTCCCAACATATACCCAAATTTTCAGTTAAATGAGGAGATTTTTAGTCCCCTCTTAGGGACACGTATGCAATAAGTATTTTCACTCAATTTCCCCTCTCAAGTTCTCTCTGGGAAGAAAAACTGATTCCTCTCCGCAGTATTAAGGAATACAAAATGATTTCCCTCTCGAGTTCTCTCTGGAAAGAATAACCATTCCCTCTTCTCCATATTAGGAAATTAAGTCCTTTTACTCTTGATGTGAAATCCAGTCCCATAAAAAAACTGGACAATGTTTCAGCCAGTTTTTTTTTCAGCGGTAATACAAACTGAAAATAATAATAATAATAATAATAATATAATAATAATAAATAATAATAATAATAATAATAATAATAATAATATAATAATTAATAATAATAATAATAATAATAATAATTAAAATAATAATAAAATGTAAAGAAAAACAAAAGTAAAATAATAATAATAATAATAATAATAATAATAAAATAATTATAATATATAATAATAATAATAATAATAATAATAATAATAAAATAATAATAATAATAATAATAATAATAATAATATCTTGGATGAAAAAAAAACAATCTTGACAAATTTTTACAAACAAGAACCAAGACGATCCAACTGACATTCAAGTATTTAAAAAAACAAAGAAATATACACAATTAAATTCCTGCAGAAAGAAAATAAAATATAAATGTAATATATCCATAACAAAGCATTAAAACAACAATTACTCACTTTCAAAAGAGTGGTGAATGCCAAACGACCGCGCGAAAAGAAAAGTCAGAATGGAAGGTAATGAAAATTAAGGAACAGGAGGTGAAGGGATAGCAAATTTACAGATGTCTCGTTTAAACACCCACCACTTACATTCACTCACCTTTCATTCCATAATCATAACACCTTCATTAAAAATGTAAATATAAATAAAAAAATATGAGACAAAAACAAAAAAATATAAATACCTGAAATCATACTTACTAACAATAGTACGAGGCGCGACGAGTAATCTGCGTAAACATTAGGGCAGAGATAAAGAGTGCATAATGAATGTGGTTTTTTGAAGTGTAAGAAGATCAGTAGGTTATTTTGATGGAGCGAAGGGTAAAAAATCGGTAGAGTCGAGAATTAAAGACATGGTTATTCCACAGGTATAGAAGAATTACTCGTCAAAAACTACGATTCAAGAAAGCAGACGAGATGTGATTGGGACGGATATGGAAGTTGGCTAACAAAAATGTAGACTTCTGACGAGTTTAAGTTCCAAACTCTATCGTCTGCAGCTCCGGTAGTAGCTATCCTGGATCAGCCTCTCTAGATATAGTACCCCTAATATAAGGAGTCTCAAACAAGGAACATACAATGGAAACTTGTAAGCCCACGCGTATTAGGGGAATGGATTATTAAATGTTGTACAGAAGATATATGCTATCTCACGACTAACATCATCTTTGAGTCTATATTTGTTTGAAACAGTATGTCGAGGGACTGACAGGCGAAGAACAGGGGGCATTAAAGTGGGCTAGAGATATTGTCATCTACAACATAGCCGAGAAGTCACTCTCGAAGCCTCGGAGACAGCCAGCGTCCTGATCAGCTGAGACCGATACACTACAACGCCACCCTGAGCGCTCATCAAACGAGAGCGACCTATATCATTAATGTAGAACACCATCAGTCTCTCGATACCGACTCATAGTATGAAGAGTAGACTCAAATATACGTATGTATACCTACAAACGTCCTCGTGCGCACACTCTCTCATATAACCTGAGCATCTATCTATCGAGCACGTATCTTCAGTCATCATCGTAGATGAGATATACTACTCTCGTCTCTTTGGCTATTTTAATTATTGAATATGCGTATATGGAAGAGCACCGCCTGGGTCACACGAGCCCGCGTGCGGAACTCTCATCTGACTGATGCTGAGTTACACTGATGCTACGCATGTCAAGAGGAGTGACACCTCTCGCACTATCATACCTGTTCACTCTCTACTATGGAGCGATCGCTAAGCACATAATTAGAAAGTTTCACAATATCATATGAATCCGGCTCCCCTATGTGCGTTGCTAATACCGCTATAGTAGGGCGTTGAATGCTCACACAATCAGAGTCTATCCAGATCGCGCCGTTACGTGACGTGAGGAGAGTCCGCAATGCTGAAATTTTTGTAATGCCTGTGAGCAATTGGAGCAAGTATCTGAGCTTTAAGATATTTAGCGCTTTAAGTTGATGAAAAAGGGAACGGAGGATGCCAGAGTGTAGTAGGAAGGTGCTGGTGCAATTAAAAAATCCTAGGTCTTGAACAGACGTGCTCTAGGGGTTTTGCGTTGCGTGGAGGCGTATGTTGTTACCGCCGGTATATGAGCTACATACATCGAGCTGATCAAGACAAAGTACCATGATACAGCTCCTCGTGATGAAGTGGTTGACGAATAGATCCGCGTATCATGAGCAGATGCTGCAATCGAACGAGCACAAGTAAACAATTACGATCAATAGTGTGTATGTGACGAGATCCGTATCTCGTCCATTTGTGATAAGAGTTCAGTCATCATCTAATCACAGTCGAATGAAATGTAATCGTCACCATCACATCTGCGTGCGACGCTCTATCACTCTGAACACACATGCGTTACATGAGAGCAATAATCCGAGTCGATGTGTGTAAGCATGGTTGCGACATAAATAATGATGAGATAATCTAGAGGTTAATCATACCAGTGATGAACCAAGCGTATATCCCTATCCTTCTACGAGCGACACTATATCATACACGACTAAGTCAAACCTCCATGTGTTAACCCCCGATACAACCCATTTCAGAACTCCACCCTCCAACTTCAGCGGGACATGTAATTGCTGCAACCTGCCCGCCTAAATTAACGAGTACTCAAATAGTCCGAAAGCAGCCTGCGATCCAATCTCAAGTCCCTACATTTAAGAGATACCACAGTGAGGGCTCGTCGCAGTCTTGTTAAGTCCTTTAGTGGATTTTTTTTTGCTGAAATGGGCTCTTCCTTAAGGGTATGAGGGTATGGTAGGGGGGTGGCTCTTTCCTTTCGATTTACCTCATGTTCTTCTACTACTATTCTGTTTCTTGTGTATGTTGCTCACTTCGCCCCCAATTTTGGAAAAGGAGGAAGATGAAGATATATTCATTTTTTTTATCAGTATAGAATTTGAATTAATTTGGGAAGGTTTATTTTTATTATTTTTTGATTATATAAGTTGACCTAATTAGGTCCTTAATATATTAAAGATTAGTTGTTTTTGCATGTTATAGCGAAGGATATTTTTTGCACATTTTTTTTCTCTTCATTTGAAAGTTTTTGTCTTGGTACAAGTTGTGTGTGTATATATATGGGTGAATTGCTTTTTATTTATAGCTTAAGCTTGATAAGCAATTTTAAATATTATTCTTAAAACTTTGGCTGTTTCTATTGCTTAAGGTTTTTTTTTTGCCTATATATATATGAAGTGGTAAGAGTGCTGGGAGTTATTTCTTTTCTCTGCCACTTCACATGTAGTTGTCACCAATTCTGTAGTCCCCGGGTTTGCAGGCCGAAACAAGCTCGGCCTCTTTGCAGTCGGAAGAGTTCGACCTTTTTACAGACGGAAGAGCTAGGCTTCTTTGTAAGCCAGAGCGGGAAGCTTCTTTGTAGGCTGATGGAAAACTCAGCTTCTTTGTAAGTGAGAGCCGGAGCGGGAGAGCCTCTTTGAAGGCTGATGGAAAGCTCGGCTTCTTTGTAAGCCAGAGTGGGTGAGCCGGAGCTGGAGAGCCTCTTTGTAGGCTGGAGCAGAGGGTGCTGGGAGTCCTTCTTCTTCTTGGCCGGATAACAGGTCTTTTAGTTGTAGAGGGCTCGTAGTCCTCTTCTGCTGCTGTCTATTCCTCTGGTCCCTGTAGTAGTTATCTTGGAAGTCTCTCTTTCTCTCTGTGTAATAAAACTCTAATGTTGTGTTGGATAGAATAATTTTATTGAAAAGCATTCAGTTATATTTACCAACTTCGCACACATGCTGTTAAAGTTTAATTACAATATTTCAACTTTGTTTTATATTCCCTGAGTACATGCAATTTTTTTTGTCAAAACCAAATTTTCTGTTCTCAAATTACAAATTTTTGTCAACAAAACTATTTTTAATAATTATTATCTTGCAATATTGTACAAAACATTATATTATATAATATTTTACATTATTTCATTACATAAATGGTAAAATACTTAAAGAAAAACTTTTAAAAGCGAACAGAATTTCTCTCTCCAAACAAACAAAATAAAAACACGTCAGAAACTGAGTGTTTAGCGTAACAGTTTGAGATTACATAATGCTATTTTTTAAAACACCTTAATATAAATATGTTAACTAATAATTAATTAAAGAATCCTATATTTAAAAACAATCAGTATATGGAATCGAACGATCAAGCAAGATATTATTATTTATGATATAAAAAGTTTTCAAGTCTTTAAAAATTCGAAGTATATTCTAGTTGCTTTCCTTGAAAAAGAACCGTGAAATGCATTTTGACAATCTAGGTCAATTAAATCTATTTAACCATAATTTTTTAGCAAAAATTGAAGAATAAAAAAAATGAGATAGGAAGAGAATTTTACATCATTCAGCAATACATTGCAATGATAAAACAATGAAAATAACATTATTTCTAACAACAAGTAATCTATTATACATGAGATGGGTTTATTTTACTTCTCACATAAATCGAATAAACAAAGTGTGTCATTCCTAGACTCCTAAACTTACCATTTTCTTTAATTGAAATGCCAAACAAACATTTTATGGGCCTAAACGTATACTATATATACTTTTGGGCCCTAAAGCGGGGCATGATTTACACAAATTATATACTAAAAATCACTTAAATGATATTTAAAGTATTAACACTTTGAGAACGAGCCACTCTTAATAATAAATTTTAAACGGAAAATGCCCTGAGTTTTATATAATCACTTTTTAAATAAATGCCACTTTTCTAACGTGGAATTGCATTCGATGACACTAAAGCTGAGGTTCCTGCTGGTCAGTAGATGACATGACAGTTTTGTTCAGCAATCATCATCCGATTGAGGAACCATATGCAAAGTCGAATTACCAGCTTGTAAGGGAACCATCTGGAATGGCAAATCACCCACCAGTAAGGGAACCATCTGTAAATAAATAAAGAAATAAATTAAATAAAATAAAATATATATATATATATATATATATATATATATATATATATATATATTATATATATTATTATATATATATTATATATATATATATATATATTTAATAATAGTGATTATATATTATATAGATATATTAGTATATATAATTATCTAAGTACCGTTAAAGCCAATTTGTCATTAATTTTATAACGACATTTTACGTGTTTCATATATCATTCTTTTTTAACGTTCTCAAAAATCCTCTGTAGTTTTTTTTGGTAGATTATTAAATTTATATATGAGAAAGGTTTGGCAACACTGTTCTAGTACTTTTACATGGGGCCAAAAGATATTAAAAAAAAACTACGCATTATTGAAAAAAATATCGCATTATTTCGTTCCATCATGCATAAACCACATGCTTTGGCGCAAATTAATATATTAATATATATATATATATATATTAATATTATATATATATAATATTATATATATATAATATATTAATATATATATATATATATATATATATATATATAGTATATTATATATATAAATAGTAATATATATATATATATTATATATATAATATAATATTATATTTCTATAAATATATAATAATTAATCTCTCTT
>JABUQX010092458.1:12500-17500 GCA_015478945.1 Trachelipus rathkii | reverse complement strand
CTGACCTAGTGGAAGCGATGAGATAATCCCTCCATATGTGGTATGAGACCCAGATCAGCTAAATCTTAAAAAAAGTATAATACCTTCTCTCTCTTAAACATGACCTACCCATCTCTGTCACCCGGAAGTAAAAGTTACACTCGTCCATAAAAAACACATCATTTAGAAAACCCGCTCGTAAGCATAAAAAAAATTTGAAAAAATAAATAAAATTTAACTGACAAAAAGAAGAAAGGATGGGAGTATTCCTTCCTTACTCTTTTCTATCACTGGTCCCTTAGATATCTAAATTGGATAGTATCTGTTCCGTAAGAACTTTAATAATGAAGGAGGGTTGCTGTAAAATTTCACGAAGTTTCATAATATATAACTGTAAATAAGTACTCGCAGAATAATGATATATATATAATATAGATAATAAATATAATAAGTATATATAATATAGAGTAATAATAAGTAGATAATAATAATAATATAATGACATAATATAAAATTAATAATAATAATAATAATAATAAAAAATAATAATATAAAATAATAATATAATTAAAATAATAATAAATTAATTAATAAATAAACCATGAATTAAATATAAATAATATATTAAGTAATAAATAATACTATCCCGGAGAAAATTAATCCCCAACGCATTTTTCTTAGTCTCATCTGTTCTACATCTGCATGCTGGTTACCTAGTCTTCACAACATCCACTACCAGTTGATGCAATTTCCTTACAAACATTAATAATCAATAATCTACATCAATAGAGTCCCCAAGTTCTTGAATGTTCTTAATAATGATATTTTTACGGTTCGTTTAAATGGAGATATAATCTTCTCTCCAGGAAAGACTCATTTTTCCAGCAGAGGATACTAAAATTCAATTCCCAACCCATGATCTAGCTCTCAATTTTCTTCTTGTAAAAATAAAACAATGGTAAAACCTACAGCTACTCTGCTTGTATGTCCACGATCTGTTTTTCAAGTTGTTAGAAAGGCTGTAGTGCTTTATGTTTAGAAAAGTAAATTTCAGTTACCCTAGAGAACATTTGGAAATGGCAAAAATTTTTCTATTGAACACTAATCCGCTAAGTTTATCCTATCTAAAGAATGAAACAAAAGTTAATTTTGATTTCACAAACATATCTATAATCGAGAACTATAACAATACTCTCTTAATGATTGTGAACGCAATGACCTCCAGAAAGTAATAATAGGAATTGTCTTGAGCATGGTACAGCAATAGATTTTCTGGGGGAAATATAAAAAACGTCACCTTTATATCTCCACCTTTTTGGACTTTGGAAGGAATCAGATTCGTACAGTAAACGGACAACCTTACGGCCGTGACTGATGTGAAAATGTTTATGGCATTATATGGATCACCAGTCTCTATTGTTCAGATACCTTTTATGACTTAATCATAGCCAACACTGTTTCTTTGCAACGATAACGGACATACAGGAATTAGATCTTAAAGTCATACTCGAGTATAATAACCTCATAGCTGTCACTTTAGATTTTTATACGCAAATCATTAAACTATTTTAAGTAAAACGAAAAAAAGGGTGCGGGACATTAGGGTTAAAGTCTCTCCTTAGGTGATAACTTTGCAATTGCCTATCACAGATCTTGGTATATTTGGAACTATTCCTCAGTTCATGAAATTGGATTAGAGTACGGCAACATACTTTTGAATTATTAATAGAGGATGAATGAAGGACGAACATAGTAAAAGTGCTGTAATTAAAAACAATACAAGAAACGAATTAATTAGGTATTCTTCCGCGATTAATTCAAATAAGAAAGATCTGTGAAACTTGAGAAGGGATAATGGATTTTGTATTCAAACACTCTTCGGCATCTCTGGCCATATTACAAGCTGTGAGGACACTAGATTTCTCTCTATAGAGTTCATGTGAGCAATCAATACTCATTTCCTTTTAAGATTTCGTCATGATTCCGCCTTCTTTGAAAAATAAAGCCTACTTTCCCCTCATATTTCCAATTTATGTGGAGTCTAGTGAATATATTTCATTATATGTTTTTTTTCTTTTAATAAACTTATAAATATATTTGATGCTAAAAATTTGCATGTCTAATGATTATGTAGTTTCTAATTATGTAATAATGCTTTACAAAGAAAACTTGATCTTATTACTCATAAAACTTATCTTCATATGAATAATATATATATATAATATTATAGTATAATATATTATATATTATAATATATATATATATGTATATATAGTATATCATATAATATATATTATATATTATATATATATATATATATGTTGTATATATATATAATACTAAATGTTATATATATATATCTAATATATATTCTTCCATTTATATAAAATATACATCTAAATTATTAAATGATGAATTAGTATATATATATATAGTATATATATTATATTATAATGAATAATTAAATGTAATGTGTTAGAAACTGAAACGTATAATAGTTTCAGGAAAATTCATATAGTTTAGTAATATATATTTAGTTTATATATTATATATTCATTACTATATATATATATAATAATATATATTATATATAATGATAAATATATATTTAATTATATATATTATATTATATATACTAATATATTTATATATATTATATATATATTTTTACTACTTATAATATATATATATATCAGAGGACTTATGACGTCACGAAATTCCATCGGGAAATTGGACACAGGTCCTTGAAGATTTGAAAATATATTTATACATTGTGTCACCGATCCCTCTTCACTTGCTCGGTCAGGTTATGTCTAATACAAATATAAAAGATGTTTTCATGGGACTTGCCTACTATTTTTCAACTAGTGCTGGGTCAATAATTTTAAAATACTTGTTAAACATGATTCTAATATAGTATTACATCAGATTTTTACTGCAAGCAGTAATATTATAACTTGGATAACGTACATGGGCACATAGGATACGAGTTATCAGCTGCTGTAAAAGATGAGACATGAGACTACATACTTCGATAAACATTAAGGTTTTAATTTATAATAATAGGAAATCCTTGATACTGGCAATATGACATGGTTAGAGAAAATTACAGAAACGAACAGATCTGTTATAGCATAACAATTTATTAGTTCAAAACGCTTAGAATTAGTTCTAAAATGAAAATTCCTGTCCCTATTTCATCTAAAAATTCAACCAAGATAACGTACTTTGGCCCTCGTATGAAAAATCTTTAGGAACGTTAAAGAAGTTGATCAATTTAAAATAATACAACTATAAAATATGATGATATCTAAGGGCGAATATGTTACATTTTCCCAACCTTTAAGGTGTATTTATCCAAAAAGGTGTTTGTTTGCTGGATCCTTAAAGTTAGGTTAAATCGACGTTATACCCATATTGTTATTTAATAAATATTTAGTACTATATGTATATAAAAAATATTTTTATATTACACATTAAATTATTCAAGTACTATATGAATAAATATTTCTTATAAGTACCAAAAAACCTTTTCAGATTCCTGAAGATAATAATAAATAATTATAACCGAAATACTATATATTAATTTTATTATATATAATATATATATAGTTACTATATTATTATATATAAATTATATATTATATATTTATTTATATATATATATATATATATATATATACATTAAGTATATATATATAAATTATTATATATTTTATATATATTATTATATATATTTAATATATATATATATATTATATATTACTATATTATATTTTATATAATATTATATTATATTTATATATTATTATATTTATTTTTATTAGTATATAACTTTATTGTAATTCCAAGTGTTTTTCTTCAATAAAATGAAGTTATTTTCAAAAAAATGGCTTCAATATGAATTGACAGATTGAAAGCAAGTAAAGCTAATTAACCATTGGTCTGGGTGAATGAGTGAGGGGTCTCTGGTGTGTATGCTGCGCAATACTGCTCTTATTTGTACTTCAACCACAAACAAAGAAGGGCCTAAGTGTCATAAAGAACAAGTTTCTTAATAAGAATTAAGAATTTAGTATTAAAGTTCATAAAATGTTTTTCAAAACCTTACTAATAATGAAACAGGTTTTCTATAAAATAAAATTTAAAATATTTTCAGTTAAAATAAAAATGTTTTAATTCAATTCTATATAGAAAAACTGTTTATATGTGAAAAGAAAATTAAAATAAAAAAATGGAATTAAGCACTTTATTAAAAGTTGAATAAACGGACACAACTAGAAAAATTTAAGCGCATTAGCGCTACAATATTGCGAATTAGGGCGCAATCAACGGTTCTTCACACGATCGTTACCGGCTTCGCTGCCTTGCGGGCTTCTCGTGAGCAAAACACATGGGTGGTGCATCGCACAACCCTGTTAAACAAAACAATTAATAATGATTTATAAAAATAATAGGAGTGACTACTACTACTACTACTACTGAACTACTACTACTACTACTACTACTACTACTACTACTACTACTACTACTACCGATTAAGGATTAAGAAAAACGTATTCGATCTCGCCAAACATCCTTGCATAAGGTTTGATATAACATCCATTAGGCAAGTCAAATAACAACCTTAGAAAAAGTTAATTTGACACACCAAGTGTCTAAATCTACTAAAGTTAGAGGAAAACCCCGAGTCAGCTGTTGACATGACTTGGATTTTCCTGATTCAAATGTCTCACCGACGTTGGAATCGGATTCCTTAGCATTGGAAACCCATAATTTGACACACAAAGTGTTAAAAGGTATAAAAGTTAGAGAAAACCCAAGTCAATGGCAGACATAACTTGAATTTCTGATGGTTTAGAGATCCAAAGCCGTCTAGAACGATCTCATTGACCTTAGAAACCACTAATTTGACGTCTCAAACGTCAAAATCCATCAATGCAAGGGAAATTTCCAAGTCATTGGCCAACATGACTTGGTTTTCACATTAGCCTATAAAGGATAGAACCATAAAAATCTTA
>JABUQX010092458.1:0-7500 GCA_015478945.1 Trachelipus rathkii | reverse complement strand
AAGGGTTTCGGATAGTTTTTTCGTATTATATTATTATAATATTATATTATATTATTATATTTCTATATTATATATTAATTATATATTATTATATTTATATTATTATATATATATTATTATTAATTTTATATTATAATTTATATTATTATTTATATTATTATACTATAGTATATAGTATAATAGTATTACTATAGTATTATGGTAAGAGTGTATAAAATTGCAAGTAATAGTTTACAATAAATATATATATATAAATAATAAATTATAATAATAAATATAATAGAATATATATTATAGTATAGTATAATAATATAATAATAATATAGTATAAGAATATATATAAAGGAATCAAATCCTTGAAAATCAGGTATTATAAGCAAAAGCCCCACTGCCCCAATTTGATTGGCCAAAATAGGATTTCGAAAACACATAGTCGTCCATCCTAACGGATACGCGACAATGTCTAGAATTCGAGAATAATGGAAGCCACTTCTATTTTTGTTTTTTTTAATCCATTTAAATTGAATTATTTACTGATTTAATACCATTATTATATATTATTATATTATATATGATATCATTTATTATAATTATTAATTATAATATATATATATTATATATTATTATATATATTATTATCTATATAATAGTGTGTGAGTATTAAATGAATGATCATATGAATACTTTTATTAATTATGTATTTAATTATTATATTTATGATTATATATAAGTATTATTATATTATATTATTATATGATACTATATACTATATTATTATTATTATGATTATTTTCTTACACATATATTAGTTATGAATTCATTGTTACTGTAAGTTACTGTGTTCTTATTATATTTATTATTATAGAGTATATCTTATTATAGTATATTTTTATATATTATATTAAATAATGTTATGATATTGGTATTGTTGTTGTTGTGTTGTTGTTTTGTTTGTGTGTTTTGTTGTGTTATTAATATATATAATTATTATTAATTATTAATCGATACGTTACTATTATAAGTTTAGTTTTATAATATACGTATTTTATTTTCAAATGTATAAAATTCAGATAAAAAAATATTCTTCAAAATTGTTATTTGTATTTCTGGACTATTTTAACCTCGATCACACTAATTGCGTCCACTTACTCTCTCAAGAGCATTTCAAAATACAGGGTCTCTCAAAACGCAGTATAATTATATATAAATATAATATGAATAATAGAATAGATATTTTAATGTAATATATATAATATAATAATATATATAATATATATATTAAATATAGTATATATAGTATAAATAGTATATATATTAAAATATATAAGATATATATATTATAATAGAAATATTTTACAAAGCAAATAAAAAATAGTTCCAATACTTATGAGATTTAACACATTCTCAAGGCAATGTATAAATGAGCATATGTAAAGATACTAGGACTTGCAACTATTGCTCATTTTCCGTTATACAGGATCATCGCTTTCATTGGCCAACCTTAGTTGCGCAATCCGCTGGAGTATGGGCCTTTGTCCTTTTCCTAACAGGAGCACATAGATATAATATATATATATATATATATATATATATTATATATATAAAATATATATGATATATATATATAATATATAATAATTATATATATATAATATATATATAATACCAGTAGTATATATAAATGATATAATATATAATGATATATTATATATAAAATAAATAATATATAGTAATAAATAATAATTTATATATATGATATAATTAGATATATATATATATATTTATATATATGTTATAAATAAGTATATATATATAACATGCATACATATTATAACAGAGGAGGCACTCAAAAAATAGTATATATAGAATAATATATTATAGATAAAAATGATATATACGAATATATAAATATTATAACCTGAAAGCTCTTCCTCTATGTCTGCTGTTAACCGAGGGTATTAATAGAAAATAAAAATTTCGGTAATTATAATCATACTGACATTTCCTTCTGACTCTAAACACCATGGAAAAGACTTGTAATATAATTTTACATACAGCTGTCATCGTCCATATCAAAGTTAAGAATTCATGAAAGCTAAATCACATGAAAACCAGGACAAACAAATACATATTTCAAATTTGGAACAAAAAAACCCTCTCTCTCTCTCCTCTCTCTCTAAATGTATATTATATATATTATAATAATATAATATAATATATATATAGATAAATATATAAGTATATATATATAGAATATAAATAATAATATATATATTATAATACCCAAATTGGAGAGTTATTTCGAGAGGAGGCTCTGTGGAAAAATCCTCAAAATAGACAAAATATAAGAAGGTTTTTTTTTCGTTGCCATACAACCATTATTTTTGAAAGAGCAAAAATATGCTTTCTTGGCACAATCGAAACTCCTACTGTAAAGACCAATTGAATAAGTAATTATCGGAACAAAATAAATATCTCTTAATGTAAAATAAGAACAACAAAACATTTAAATATAATTTAAAGTAATAAATAGTAATGAATTATTTATACATAGGGCTTATTTTTTAGAGACCCGCCTCCTGTCTTCCCCCTAAAACCCCTGAATATAGTTATATATAGTTATAGTATAATATAGAAATAATATAAGATATAATAATATATATAAAAATATATTATATATATATAAATATAATATATACATTATAATATATAATATTATAATATAATATTATATATATAATATATAATATATATATACTATATATATAATATAAGTAGATATATAATATAGCCCAAGAATATATATAATATATAATATATTATATATCAAATTATATATATATAATATATTATATAGATAATTATATAAATAAATAATAATATATAATACAGAAATATATATATAATATACCATATATAAATAATATATATATAATAATTAATATATATATATATAAAAATAATAATAAATAATATATAATATATATATATTATATATAAATAATAATAATATATATATATATAATATATATATATAAAAATATATATATATTAAATATATATATATATATAATAATAATATATATATAGATAATAGTATAATAATATATAATATATAAATATATATATTATAATATATATATATACTATATATTAATATAATAATAAATATATAATAAAGAAATAAATATATAATTATAATATAAAATATATGTAATATATATAATATATATAAACAGAATAGTATGAATATATAAATAATATAATAGATATAGATATTATATATAAAAGGATAATTAATATATATAATATAATATATAATATAGCTACTACCTGCATTGCTACTTCCATCCCCTTTCTATCTCAAAAAAGAACATACCCATTTTATCAACTAATACTTAACACGTCTGAGATAGCGACAGGATGAAAGATCACTCATTACTAAAAGATCTTTCTTCCACAAAATCACATCTTCTCGTTCATCAGGTTAGAAATACGCACCCAAGAAAAAAAGTATCACATATCTTATGCGCTTCCAATATTATCCATCAAATAACCAAAATAACTGACTCTGCACTCTGTCCTCACATTCAAATCTTTTTTATATTCGACTGCCTCACTGTTTGGGCCTATTAGATGAAGATTTAATTTCGGAAATATCCATGCGATTGCCAAGTGCTGTTATGGGAACAATTCTTATTCTGCTTGTTTCCTCGAAAAAATCTATAGCCAGTATAACGCTCGCAAACACTTTTGGAAAGCAACTTATCGATGAATTTGTGTTAATGGCTCATGCTGTGAATAAAAATAATTTCACTATAGTTCAAATCAAGCCATTTACTCATACAAAAAATACGGTGAGCTAAACTAATGGCAACAGCCAGTCTACAAAACCATAGAAAAGTTGTATTTCTCAACATTACACCTTAGGTTCATCCGCGGCGCCTCTTTTTCCGTGGACATTTTACAGCAACCAAATTCGATCATTCACCCGGAGTCCTCAAACGTTCTACAAGTCTTCGGTCAAAATATTTATTCAGAATGCAAATAAAAACGCCAAAATTGACAACCAGACAATTAAAAAAAAACATTCTACCTTTTAAAAATATTTCTGACCGAAGGATAAAGCTTCGAACTTTTGCGTGGTGCTCCTACTGCCATTGAGCGTACATACGTTAAGAAGTGGTCCCAGAAGAGATTAAATGCCTCAAATAGCATAATTTAATAAGAAGATGCCCACATACCTTGAGGACTGTCCATAAAATTGTTAAATCATCAAAGTAAATGATTTTACTTAGAAATATAAATAATAGGTAAAGACAATTCAAGAATTTATAACCTTCAATGAATACCACTCTAGAATTCAACTAAAAGGGAAATAAAAAAGATCCTCTATTGTACTATCCTTTACAGACAGACGGTCTTCAAGCGTCACTGTCGTTTTAAAAGCACCGAATGAAGATTTTTATATATCTTCCGGTAATAGTGCGCTTCGTTCATGTTAATCAAAAGCCTACATCTCTATTAAAAAATGTGAAATGAGAAAATTTATATAAGTATTCTTCTTCCGGTGTTATGATTTTGCCTAAAATCTCCTAACTTAGTTTCTACTTTCTATTTATATCGCTAGTTCTCGCACCTGCGACCAGATCAATTTTATTTTGTGTTGTAAGCGAGACGAAAGTTGAGGTGGACCGGAATGAAGCCTGCAAACAAAAAGGCGGTTCCCTCTCAGTAATCACAAATATTCCCACCTTGGAAAATCTAAAATTCAAACAGGATTTGACGCATAAAAATTCAGATTGAAGGCATTCTATTATTCGAAAAGTAAAAGAATGGTAGCAAGGACATAATATTCCATGTAAATAGGGAAAGAATTTAACTGAAAACAAAATTCGGCGGCCCTCGGTTACACAAAGTTCAGAATCTTCTCGAACTGAAGTCTGATACAAAATTTGAGAAATGCTCTTATGAAAAACTGAAATAATAACGCTATACAGAACTGGCAGAGTCAGCAATTCATCAGTTCCAGAATTCTCTGTGATACTGTCAAGAAGATGAAAGCCAAATTTTATAGAAAAGGGGACAATGGATCTGCAGAAAAGCTATGAAAAAAGACAATAGCCCATAAAAGACAATGAAGGCGGTATGCTGGTCAAAATAAATAGAATTCCAGTTACTACCGCCACCACCGCTCCGTGCCAAAAAGATTGAGAAGATCACCTAAACAAATATAGCTTGCTCCCACTCAAAATCGGAGTGAAGACCGCTATTTCCAATTAAAAGAATAGAAATTGATACTAAACATCGTAAAGAGAGTCCTGAGATACTTTTATTGTAAGAAAAACATTATATAGTATTATATATAGTAATATATATATAATATATATAAGTAAGATATAAGAATAGTAAGATATAATATAATTTATATATATATAATATAAATTAATAATATAATATATAATATAATTATATATATATAAATAGAATATATATATATATATATATAATATATATAGATATATAATAATATAAATAAGTAATAAAAAATCGGAAAATATATATATATATAATAAGATATATAATATATATATATATAAATAGTATACTATTATATATATAGTAGTATATATAATATATAGAGTAATAATATATAATATATAATAATAGATATATATATTAGGTATAAGTAAAAACATAGTGCCCGCAGCATAGTTCCAAAGAAGAATAGTTTTTAAAAGTTAAGGAAAGAAAGTTATTTAATTGTTAAAAAAGTTTGGGGGTCTAAACCAAAAGGCGAAAAATAAAATGGCAAGCCGAGGAATACCATAGGCGTCACTAGGGAATTTTCTGGGAACCACGCCCCCTTTATGGGAAGATATATATATATATAGTATATATATAATGTATATAAGTATATATATAATAATATATATATATATATAATATATATATAGTATATAATATAATATATATACAAAGCACAGATTTCAATATATATATAATATATATATATATATATATTCTCACCTTTTCTCACCATCCATCCTATTAGGTAGAATATGTCAAGTGTTGCTCCTCCAGAAATCCCTCCAGGCATCCCGATCTTCGAATAGTGCCAACCTTTCCACATTCTTCATCACTCTTCCTTTTGCAGCTCTTTCCACAGCATCCTTCCATCTTTTTCTCGGCCTTCCCACTGGTCTCGCTCCCATAGGGCATATGGTTCTAATTAAGTAATCTTCACGGGTACTCTAGTTCTCCATTCTCCGCACATGTCCAAACCATCTTAGTTGGTTTCTCTCAATACATTCAATTAACGGGAGAATTTCCAGCTCTTCTGTTATTGCTTCACTCTTAGCTCTATCCCCCAGCGTTACTCCTCTTATTAATCTCAATACTCTCATTTCCGCAGCTTCTATTTTACTCTTCTGTATCGTGTTCAGTACCCAAATTCCGACCCTTATAGTAGTATTGTTCGTAGATTGATTGTATATATTGTCACCTTTACCTATACCGGTACTCCTCTCTGCATCATCAGCTGGTACAACATTCCCAGATTTCTTGAGTATTTCGTTATTCTTTCCCTCAGATCCGAATCTATCCAACCTTTCTCTCAAATATTACTTCAAGATATTTGAATCTACAGGCCTCTTTCAACTGTATATCCTCCATCCATATATATCCGTGTGTTCTCCCTGTCTCGATATCACCATAATCTCCGTCTTCTCCCTGTTTATCTTCATTCCCCACCCCTTCATAACTTCATTCCAAGAATTCGCAGCAGCTTGCAATTCATATTGTTCCTTTGTCACCACAACCGCATCGTTCGCATATGCAAAGGTGTAGACCCAATCCTCCCTCATACATATCCTCTTCAAGCAGTTGCCCAGATATAACGCAAAAAGTAAAGGGGGCAGCACATTCCCTGCCTAACCTCCAGCCTGTTCCAACCATTCTCTCTTCCCCATCGGCTTGTCAACCGTATGTTATGGGTTTTCCTAGTATCTTTATTTTCTTTATCAGCTTTTCGTTTATTCCATACGCAGGGTCCATCCATCACTCTCCACAATCTCTATTTCTTTATATTCTATCAAGAGCTTTTTATTCTATCAAAATGCGATACATGCTGTCTTATTCCATTCTATGTTCTTTTCCACTGTCCTTTTTAAAGAGAATATCAAGTCAATTATTATACTTCCTATTGCCCTGAATCCGTGTTGCCACTCTCCGGCTTCCCTCTAATTTCTCTCCGGAGCCTTTTTGTCATTATCCCTAATATATTTATATGGGCTCAAAGTAGCAATTCCCTAAATTGACGCTCTCTTTATCTTCCTTTTTATTTATTGGGCATATCACTGCTGTCTCTAACCTAGGAAGGGTCTGAATCACACATTAAAAAGTCTGTTACGGTCAAAATGCCATGCCACCATACCTTCGCCAGTTATGATATGTTCATTATCAATCCCAAGCCAATATCAACCAGGAAGGGTTGGCTCC
>JABUQX010092457.1:15000-20000 GCA_015478945.1 Trachelipus rathkii | reverse complement strand
AATGCATCTTGACGACGTAGACATACTTGACGAATTAATACGTCTCGCCCAAGGCTTGTTCTATAGGATTTACACTGAAGTATGGGGATTACCTTATAATAGGATGTACAGAGGCATGCTAATGACAACTGATGTTGACACGTTTACTTCTCTCTGGCATGAGAGAATGCAATCTATAGAGCCTGAATATGCTGAAGAATGGGTTAGTACATCTCAAGATATTTATTCCTATGTTATTTCAAGAGGAATAGAAGCTCTGGAGACTTATATAGAGAATGCGCAGTTTCAACTTCACCCAATGTCCTCGGCTCAATGTAAATATATATATATATATATATATTATATATATATATATATATTAAGGTTGTTAAGTAGGTGGTATATATATATATATATACTATAGTATAGTATATATATATATATATATATATATATATATATATATATATATATATATATATATATATATATATATATATATATATATATATATATATATATATATATATAGTTATAGCATATATATATATATATATATATATATATATATATATTATTATTATTATTATTATTATTATTATTATATGTTACAATTTAACTCAGTATTTAAAAGGTCAATACAGATCTACCAGAGGGGCTGGTGAATATATATATATATATTATTATATATATTATTATTATTTATATATATATATATATATATATAGTTAAGTTATTATTATTATATATATATATATATATACATATATATATATTATTACATATATATATATTATTATTGTTATTGCTATTAATAGCAGCATATATATATATATTATATATGCATATATTATGGCAGTGAGGAACAGATCTGGCGGTCCCCACTCTGAGATCGCGTTTAAAATACTTTCACTTTTCCAGCGCATATATATCTACCCATGTAAAGGTTTGCGCGCGAGATGGGAAAAATAAAAAATAAAATAAATAAATAAATTAAAAAAATAAAATATAAATATATATATATATATATATATATATATATATATATATATATATTGGTTATTGTTATTGTTATTATTGAGTTATATATATATAGCATATGAAGATATACTACTATATTGGGTTACTGTTGCTGTTGGTTACAAGGTTGTTGCTGGGTTAAGTTGTTATATATATTATATAGCATATATATATATATATATAGTACATATATGTGGTATATACATATATATATATATATAGTTATGTATATATATAAATATATATATAAAATATATATATATATATATATATATATATATATATATATATATATATATATATATATATATATATATATATATATATATATTATCGCCGTATATGGCCCCGCAAAGCCAGCACCGCACGACACCGCACCGCACCGCACCGCACCAATCCGCTTCAAACTCCGGATACAGTTTGCTACATGGTATCTCCTCCAAACTTGACACTCCGTTTAGGCGTTACGTGGCCGAGCACCCCCCCCCCCCGGAGGTGTGCTGACCCCCAAATCTTGGATATTGTCGTAGAAGGAATCTTGGTATACGCCTACCCTTCTTATAAGATAACCACGTCGTAGACGATGTTACTTGACCATCCACCCCTTGGGGGGGGTATTGACCCCAAAACATTGAACATTGACATAGAAGGACGAAGCTTGGTATACACCCTTCATATAACGTATCCTCGCCAGCCGAGTTAAAGGCCGTGCACCCCCTAGAAGGGGTGCTGGCCCCCTCCATGTAGGAATCGACCGTAGAAGGATGAAACTTGGTATACACCCTTCTTATAATGTATCCTCGGTACATCCCGAGTAAAGTGACACTATGTTAATATGGTGTTGGGGCTGAGCCCCAAAATCTTGGAAATTGACATAGAAGGATGAAATTTGGCATACACCCTTCATATAAGGTATCCTCGACACAAATGAGGTAACGTGACGCTACGCCTATTGAGGGACGGGGCTGTGCCCCATATCCTTGGAAATTGATACAGAAGGATGAAACTTGGTATACAACTTTCTTATAAGGTATCCTCGGTGCAGCCGAGGTTAAATGGTCGTCCACCCCATCTGAGGGGGGTGCTAGACCCTCAAAGTAGGAAATGAACGTAGAAAGATGAAACTTGGCATACACCCTTCATATAAGGTAGCATCGGTGCAGCCGAGGTAAATGGCCCTGCACCCCATTCGAGGGGGGTGCTGGCCCCCTCCAAGTAGGAAATGAATGTAGAAGGACGAAACTTGGTATACACCCTTCATATAAAGTATCCTCGGTGCAGCCGAGGTAACGTGACGCTAAGTCTATTGAGGGATGGGGTTGTGCACCAAATCCTTGGAAATTGAAAGAGAAGGATGAAACTTTGAATACAGCTTTCTTATAAAGTTTCCTTGGTACGGCCGAGGTAACGTGACGCTTCGCCCATTAAGAGATAGGTTGAGCCTCAAGTTCTTGGAAATCGATATAGAAGGACGAAACTTGGTATACACCCTTCATATAATGTATCCACGGTGCAGCCGAAGTTAAATGACCGTGCACCCCAAGGAAAGGGGTGCTGGCTCCCTCCAAGTAGGAAATGACCTAGAATGATGAAACTTGGTATGCACCCTTCTTATAATGTATCATCGGTACATCCGAAGTAAAGTGACACTGTGCCCATTGAGATAAGGGGCTGTGCCCCAAAACGTTGGAAATTGACATAGAACGACGAAATTTGGTATACATCTTTTTTAGGATGTAACATCGATACAGAAGAGATAAAGTGACACTATGCCCATTGAGGTATGGGGCTGTGCCCCAAAACTTTGGAAATTGCCGTAGAAGGATGAAATTTGGAGAACACACAGAAGAGGAAGGATAAATAGGACTGGAGGAAGAGCACGGATGCATCTTACAAAGATAAGCCGTTTTCTAAAGGCTGAAGACTTACATTTCTATTTTCAAATCTCGCTTTCTTTTTATAAACGTCAACTTATATATATTTTTTTTCCTAAGTTGAAACATGCATATGTTGTTTGCTATTTTTATTTTACAGGTTTCATTTTACATTCAAACTGTGTTTAATATTTTTTTTAACAATTTTTATTTTAATTTAAATTTTTATTTTATTTTTGTTTTTTAACTTTTTTTTTTTTTTTTGCTTAAAACATTTTGTTTTAAATAAAATTTTTATTCCTTTCATGTTCATAGCGTAAAAAAATTGAATTTTTGCACACCCTAAAGCAGTAAATCAGTAAATCAGTAAATGAAACCATCCACCCCTCCCCTCTCCTACATTCGATGATCTATTGATCTATTGATCTATTGATCTATTGATCTATTGATTCAAGTCATTTTTCAAGTATCATTTTGGATAAACATAACAAAAAATAAATTCCTTTTATGCTCACCGACGAATATATGCTAAAGTCACAAAGTTTTCACATCAATAAAGCTAACATAGCAAAACCTGAACTAAGAATATAATGTACAGCGACAAACCTAACATACCTTAAGCACGAATAAACTGCCAACATTAACAAAGTTCCACGCTTAACAACAGTAAAGTAACTAACATAACGCACAGAACCTAACCTACTCACACTTTTTCAAACATATCCTAACATATTGTTTTTTTTTACATTAACATAGTAATATTTAACAAAAACTTATCATATCCTAACCTAATTACTATACTAACCAACGAATATATGCTAACGTAACAAACTTTTCACATCAATTAAGCTAACATATAATCTGAACTAAGAATATAATGTACAACGACCAAACCTAACATACCTTACGTGCGAATAAACTGCTAACATTAACAAAGTTCCGTACTTAACAACAGTAAAGTAACTAACATTGCATACAGAACGTAACCTATCCACCCCCTTTTCAAACATATCATTGCTATTTTTACATTAACATAGTAATATTTAACAAACATTTATCATAACCTATCCTAATTATCATACTGACCAACGAATATATGCTACCGTAACAATGTTTTCACGTCAATAAAGCTAACATAGCATAACCTGAACTAAGAATATAATGTACAACGACAAAACCTAACATACCTTAAGCTCGAATAAACTGCTAACATTAACAAAGTTCCATACTTAACAACAGTAAGTAAGTAACTAACATTGCATACAAAACGTAACCTATTCACACTTTATCAAACATATATCTAACATATCATTATTATTTTTACATTAACATAGTAATATTTAACAAAAATTTAACATTACCTTACCTAATTATCATACAGAGAAACGAAAATACGCTAACGTAACAAAGCTTTTTACATTAATTTAGCAATATTTAACAAAAATTTATCATAACCTTACCTTTTTTTTTATTTGTTTATTTTCTGTTTTATTTGCTTAAAACATTTATTTTACTAAAATTTTTATGCTTTTCATGTTTATAACGTAAAAATTTTGCGTTTTTACACACACTAAATCAGTAAATCAGTAAATCAAACCACCCATCCTACCCTCCCCACCCCACCCATGATCTATTGATCTATTCATCTATTGATTTATTGATCTATTGATCTACTGATCTATCGATTCAATTCATATTATGTATAACATAACACAAAAACCTTTATTTATCTTTGTGTTATTTGCTTTAAACATTTTGTTTTACTAAAAAAAATTTGTTTTTCATGTTTATAGCGTAAAAATATTTGCGTTTTTACATACCCTAAAGCAGTAAATCAGTAAATCAAACCTCCCTCCCCTCTACCTCTGCCCCTCCTCCCACCATCCTATGATCTATTGATCTATTGATCTATTGATCTATTGTTTCATGTCACATTTCGAGTATCAATTTGGATAAACATAACATAAAAGCAAGCTCTTTATACACTGACCAACGAATACATGCTAACGTAACAAAGTTTTCCGATTAATAAAGCTAACATAGCATAACCTGAACTAAGAATATAATGTACAACGACAAACCTAACACACCTTAAGCACGAATAAACTCTTAACATTAACAAAGTTC
>JABUQX010092456.1:0-16734 GCA_015478945.1 Trachelipus rathkii | reverse complement strand
TCATTTGAACTTTGGGTTCACTACGTTATGTTGACTACAGGTCAGTAAATTTACTATTTTGATAGAATATTAATATTAAAAGGTAAAAATATTAAATAAGAAACCAACCTGTGGGTTGAAATAAATATTGTAAAGATAAGATTGTTTCCGTTTGCGCCCTATTTCAATGAACCTGCCTTGGCGTGCCTGCCGACCGGCCTGAATGACTTCCTGCGTCTTACCTGCCTGCCTGCCTTCCTGCCGCCTCCTGCCTGCCTGCCTGCCTGCGTCCTTGCCCTGCCTGCTGTCCTGCCCTTGCCTGGCCTGCCAGCCTGCCTGGCTGCCCTGCCTGCCTTCCGCTTGCCTGCCTGACCGGCTGCCGGCCTGACCGCCAGGCCTGCCTGCGCGGCCTGTCCTGCCGGCACTGCACTGCCGGCCTGCCTGCCGGCCCTTCCTGCCGGCCTGCCCTGCCAGCATCTGCCTGCCTGTCCTGCCTGCCGCTGCTGCCTGCCTGCCTGCCTGCTGCTGCCTGCCTGGCCTGCCTGCCTGCCTGGCCTTGCTTTCCTGCCTTGCCATGGCCTGCCTGCCTGCCCTACCTGCCTGCAATCAGCCTACCTGCGCTGCTTCCTGCCTGCCTGCCTGCTTCCCTTCCTGCCTGCCTGCCTGGCAGTCTGCCTGCCCTCCCGCCTGCCTGGCTCCAGCCTTGCCATGCAGGCCTGCCTGCCCCGTACCTGCCTAGCCTGCCTGCCTGCGCCTAGCCTGCCTGCCTGCCTGCCTTGGCCTCAGCCCCTGCCTCCATGCCTGCTGCCTAGCCTGCCTGCCCTGCCTGCCCTGCTGCCTGACCACTGCCGGCCTTTCCTGCACTGCCTGCCTCACCTTCTGGCCTCCCTGCCTGGAAAAGTAATGAGAAAAAAGAAGTAAAAAATCGTGAAATAAAACACTTGTATGATAATGAATTATTAGTAAATATTAACATCGATATGTGGTTATTTCAATGAACTTGATGCCTGCCTGCCGCTTGCCTGTCTCCCTGCCTGCCTGGCTCCTACCTGCTTGCCTGCTGCCACTGCCGACCTGCCCGTCCCTTGCCTGCCGCCTGCCTGCCTGCCTGCCTGCCTGCCTGCCTGATCCTGCCTGCCTGCCTAGCCCTGCCTGCCCTGCCTGCCCTGCCTGCCCTGCCACTGCCTGCCTGCCTGCCCCTGCCCTGCCTGCCGCCTTGCCTGGCGCCCGGCCTGGCCTGCCTGCCTGCCTGCCTGCTCTGCCTGCCGTGCCCTGGTCCTGACCTGCTGCCTGCTCAGACCTTGCCTGCATCAGCCTGACCTGCCTGTCTACTGCTTAGCCTGACCTGCCTGCCTTTGCCTGCCTGCCTGCTGCCCTGCCCTGCCTGCTCTGCCTGCGCTGCCCGCCCATGCCTGCCTGCTTCCTCCTGCCCCGTTCCCTTACGCTCTGCCTCCATAGCCTGCAGTAATAAGTGTTACAATAGGAAAAAAAGCAAGTAAAGATCAGTGAAATAAACACTTTGTATGAAATTAATTAGTATAACTATATAACATCGATTGTTGAGTTTATTTCCAAATGAACTGCCTGCCTACGTGTCCCTGACCTGACTTGCCTGCCTGCCTTTGCCTGCCGGCGCTGCACTGCCTGCCTGCCTTGCCCTGCCTGCCTGCCTGCCTGCCCTGCTCTGCTGACCTAGGCTACTGCCATAGACACTAGTCCTTCGCCTGGCCTGCCTGCCTGCCTCGCCGCCTTGCCTGCCTGCCTGCCCTGCCTGGCCTGCACTGCCTGACCTGCCTGAGCCTGTCTGCTTGCCTGCCTGCCCGCTAGCCTGCCTGCCTGTCTGCCGGCCTGCCTGCCTTGCCTGCCTGCGCTTGCCTGCCTGCCTGCCTGGCGCTGGCCTGCCTGCACTGCTGCCTGCCTGCCTGCGGGCCTGCCTGCCTGCCTGCCTGCCGCCCTGCCTGCCTGCCTGCCTGACCTCCCGCCTGCCTGCTCTGCCTGCAACCTCCCTGCCCATGCCCTGACCTGCCCTGCTTTCCTGCCTGCCCTGCCTGTCCTGCCTGCCTGCCCTGCCTGCCTTGCCTGCCTGCCTTTGTCCTGCACTGCCCTGCCTGCCGTCCCATGCTCCCTGGCCTGGCCTGCCTGCCTGCCTGCTGCCTGCCTGACTAGCAGCACGCTGCGTTACCTTGCAGACTGCCTAGCTGCCTGCCTGCCTGCCTGCCCAGCCTTACCCTGGCTCGCCTACTGCCTCTCTAGCAGTCACCCCTACAGTTTCCTTAAGGTAAAGTTTTTTTAAATAAAAAAAACCTATAGTCAAAAAAAAACCTTTAATTCATAAGTGTGATCTTGAAGTATAAATTACCAGATTGAACTCTCGGGTCATCCAAACGTTATGTGATACAGTGAACCGTTATATATGATAATCATATTATAGAGAAATCGTAAATAGTAAAAAAGAACGTCAAAATCTGTGAAATAAACACTTATATGAAATAATAGCCGTAAGTCATAACATCCGATATGGGTTATTCAATGGAACTGCATCCTGCCTGCCTGCCTGCTTGCCTGCACTGCCCCTAGCGCTGCCTGCCTTCTCTGCTCTGCCTGCCTGAGCCTGCCTGCCCTGCCTCCCTGCCTGCCTGCCCTGCCTGCCCTGCCCTGCCTGCCTGCCTCGACCGAGTGGCCGTACGCCTGCCCCTCGTCGATGCCTGCCTTGCCTGCCGCCTCGCCTGCCTGCCTGCCTTGCCTGCTCGCCTGCCTGCGCGCGGCGACCCTTTCTTTTTCGCCCTGTCGCTAGGAACTAATAACAAATATTCCTATAATAATTTGGGAAATTTTTTACATGTAACAATCTATTAAGAATAGATCTAGCGCGCAAGGCATGCACTGACACAGCAGCCAGTTTACGATAATTTTCTTTAATATAAAGTCACTCAAGAGCCCCGCCTGTTATGCTTCTCGCAGGAGACCTATATTTTTAAAAGGCAGTTTTTAAAATAAAAAACCTATTGTCAAAAAACCCTTTTAAATCAAGAGGTATCTTGAAATAAACACCAGAACGATTTGAACTTCTTCGGTGGTTCCTACGTTATGTCGATACAGTCAATAGAATTCTTCAATTTGATACATCATCTATATAAAGGTAAAATGGCGAAAAAAAAAAGAAGGTAAATTTCCTTAATTTCGTTCATTTGTAAGAATTTAAAATAAAATAACGCGATATGTGGTCTATTTCAATGAAGCTGCACTGCCTGCCTGCCCTGCCTGCCTGATGCCTGCCTGCCTTTTGCCTGCCTGCCTGCCTTCCTGCCTGCCTGCCGCCTGGCTTGCCTGCCTGCCTGCCTCGCCTGCCTGCTTTTGCCTGGACCTGCCTGCCTGCCTCGCCTGCGCTGGCTGCCTGCCGTCCTTCCCCGCTTGCGCTGCCTGCCGGCCTTGCCGGCCCTGCCCGCGGCCTGCCGTGATCGCCTGTCTGCCGGCTCGGCCTCGCCCGGCCTTCTGCCGGCCTTGCCTGCCAGCCTGCCTGCCTGCTTGGAATGCCTGCCTGCTGCCTGCCTGCCTGCCTGCCTGCCTGCCTGGCTGCTCCTGGCTTCTCTGCCTGCCATGACCTCCCTGCCCTGCCTACCTGCCTCGCACGACCACCTGCTGCCTGGCCTGACCTGCCTGCCTGCCCTCCCTTTCTGCCTCCTCCTGCCTGACCTGAACCCCTGACCATGTCCTGCCTGCCTGCCTGCCTGCCTGCAGGCCTGCCGTTGCCTGCCTGCTGCCTGCCTGACTGCCTGACCTGCCTGCCTGCCGGCCTGCCTGCCTGCGCCTGTCCTGCCTGCCTGCCGCACTGCCTGCGGCGTCCGCTCGCACCCGTTGCCAGCCTGCCCGTCGCTCGCCCTTGCACTGCCCCCCCTGCCTTTCGCCCTGCTCTGACCTGCCTCCCATTTGTCGCCTCGTGGCCTGCCTGCTGGCGCGTGCCTCGACCGGAGGCCTGGGGCGTGCGCCTGCCGATTGGCTCTGCCCTGAGCATGGCCTGGACTCTGTACCTCCTGACCCCCTGCCTGCCTGCCTGCCCTGCCTGCCCCTGCCTGCCTGCCTGCCTTGCCTGGCCTGCCTGCCTGCCTTGCCTGCCTGCCTGCTTTGCCTGCCTGCCTGCCTGCCTGCCCTGAAACGAAAGCGCGGTCGCGCCTTGCCTGCCGCCTGTCCCTCCCTTTCTGCCCTCGCCTGCCGCCTGACCTGCCTTGGCACCGCTTACTACCCTGCCTGCAGCCTGCCTGGCCGCCTGCCCTGCCTGCCTGCCTGCCTGCCTCCTGGCCTGCCTTGCCGGCCTTGCCACGTGCCTTGGCCCTGCCCTGCAGCTGCCATACTACGCAGTCACCCCTACAGTTTCTAGGTAAAGTTTTTTAGAAAGTAAAAAACCTATAGTCAAAAAACTTTTAATGTCAAGATGGTATCTGTTCTGAGCAATAATATCAACAGATCGATTTGAACTCTGCAGAGGTATAACGTTTAATGTAGATTGATACCAGGAGTATAATTCTATATTTACAGAATATTATTTAGAAATGTTAATAGGACAACAAAAGAACGTCAAAATCGTGATGAAATAAACGACTTATGTTCATGAAAATTAATTTAGTAGAAGGTATTAACATCGATATCGTGGGTGATTTCGACATGTAACGCCCTGCACTGCACTGCCTCACTGCCTGCCTGCCTGCCCTGCCTGCCTGCCGCCTGCCTGCCTGCCCTTGCCTGACGATCCTGCCTGGCCCTGCCCTGCCTGCCTGATCTGCACTGCCTAGCCTTGCCTGCCTGTCTGCGGCTGCGTTGCCTGCTCCTGCCTGGCCTGTCATCTGCCCTGCCCTTCCTGCTCGTACTGAATGCCTGCCTGCTGCCTGCCCCTGCCGCCCCGCCGCGCGTCCGACGCTGCCTGCCTGCCCATTTTACGAATAGGTTTAGGCCTGCCTGCCTGCCTGCCTGTCGCCTACCTGCCTCCGTGCCACTGCCTGCCTGCCTGTCTTCCTTCCTACCTGCCTCGCCCTGCCTGGCGCTATGCCTGCCTGCAGTCCCCTGCTGATCCCATCCATCTGAAGTAACCTGCCTGCCTGCCTGCCTGTCCTGCTGCCTGCCGCCTGCTGTCGTCGAGCTGTGCCTGGCCGCCACATGCCATGGCCCTGCCCTGCCTGCCTGACCTGATCCGCTGCGTACCTGCTGCACCCACTGACACTCTGACCTAAAGCACCAATATATATCCGTACATAAATATAACTTAATATACACACTATATATATATATATATATAATATAATATTATATATATATAATAATAATATTATATATATATATAATATAATATATAATATATGTTTGCAGTAAATTTGAAAGGAAGAACTTCACATAAAATTGGAAGAAATGGTATGCGGTGTGAAACAAGAAGATACCAATAATTCAACTAAGACTACAACAAGAGGCAATCCCTCCACTTTGCATATTCGCAGATGAATAACCCAACCCAGGCCAACTCGACGACGTCCAAAGATATGAGGTCCAGATTTCGGACTAGCGTTTCAGTAGATACATGAAAATGACATTGGTAGATACATACGTTGGACATTCATCTATGATTTCGATTGAGAAAAAGAAAACCACGTTACTGAAAAGGTGTGATTCACTTAAGACCTATAACTTTGAGGAAATGTTTACTCACTTAAAGAGAAATTCAATTATGAATGATTGCAACATTCACCTTGTCTGACATACTCTAGGCGCCTATAGGACATATTTTGCAAGTTTTTATTTTTATTTCCACCAAATTAATGTTCGGTCAGAGGATGGACATTCATCTTTGATTTCGACTGAGAAAAAGAACAGTTACTGAAAGAGTGTTGGATTCACCTAAGACCTATATGTTGGAAGATGCTACCCACTTAAGAGGAAATTCAATTATGAATGTTGGAGACATATTCACTTTGGCTGACATACTCCAGGCGCCTGGAGCATTTTGCTAGTTTTGTATTTTATTTCCACCCAAATAAAAAAGTCGTTCAGAGGGATCCTAGCTCCTACCATAAAGACCTTCACTTAAAATAGATGTTCATGCGTTTGTAAGGGACATAAACAAACACAGAGTGGCATAAACTGCTGTATAAGCTGCCAAGATTGCTGCTACAGAACGTGCCGGTAGACATCCAACTTAACCAGCATTCTAAGAAAATCAAGAAGAAATAAAAAAAATATTACCTCAATAATTTCCTTTGTGACATTTTCTTGTAGCGCGATTTTCCGCTTCGGGGTAAAGCATTCATGATGAGGGAGTGTTGCCCTACTCGTCTTTTTCTGGCACTTTGTATCGGCCGATTGAGGGCTTGCTTGGCTTACTACCGTAAGCTATAAATTGGTAATGACTGCTTTGTCTCTGGTGACGCTTCGACTTCTGCCGATCAGAGGTTGGAGCTGCAATCGTTGATGGTAATGAGCAGGTCATTCCTTCTTCGACGAAATCTTTCTCTTCCTCATAAATCCATGGTCGATCGGACTTGTTCTCTGCCATTCAGGCATAGAGACAGTGCGTATCTGGAGTGAAAATTCTCGTTCTCTTATCACTCTTGCTAATTTTCATTCTGCTAGAAATCGTTGCAGGGATACTCTTAACGCGACGAGCAAAGCGGGCTATCATCAAACGAAAGTGCGGCTAACCTCCTTGGTTCTCTACTGACAAATCTTTCTGGCCTGCTTGCCCAAAACACTTCTACAAATTGTAAATACGTACTTCTCCTCTTATCACGCTTTGATGTTCTGTTGCTAAATCTCCAACTGAAAGGCCAATCTCCTTCGGCTCTATTTTCCTCTAACTCAACCCTGGACGATTCTGGGCATCTCTCCTCCTCCTCCTTCTCCTCTCAGTGTCCTATGCCTTTTGCCTGTGATTACATCGATCGGGTGCATGGGCTCCTGCAATCTACGAACGTTAGGAAGGCGGGGACCGGATGGCTTCCTCCCCGAGTTTTGAGGAGTGTGCTTCCGTGCATCTCGTTCAACTATATTCTCATGTCTCAATACTAACACTTCCCTCAGTGTTGGAGGCGCTCATGTCCAACCTATTTCCGAAAAAAGGAAGCCGCCTTGATCTTCTAACTATCGCCCCTATAGCTCTTACTCGTATTCTATTCTAAGATCTTGAAACTCTCTCAAACTCGCATTTATTCAGGATCATCTGGAAATTCATTCACTTCTTTTCCGATCGCCAGTACCGGCTTTCGCTGCTCGAGATCTACTGGCGTAATACTTTCCTATACTGATTTATGGTTTTCCCCCTTAGGAACTACATGGAGACTTTGCGTGGTGGCGCTTGACAATCCAAAACATTTGACGAGTATGGCACGCGTCACTGCTCTCCAAGCTCCCCCCTTTGGGTTTCCTCTCTTTTGCTTATTATGTCTAGTTTTCTTCAAATCGCTCAATATCGTTGTAGATGGGGCGACTTCTATCTTCCTTTTCTGTCAATAGTGGTTATCCTCAGGGTTCTGTTTTACCCACCCTATTCATATTTTCCATTAACGATCTTCTCACCTGCACATCTAACTCAATTCACTCTTATGCCGAATGACTCGACCCTTCATTCTTCAACTTCATTTTCAATTCTCTCCTTCTTTTACTTCTTAGAATTGCCTCTCGCTTAATCTTTCCGATTCTTACTATTCTCGCGATCTGGATAGAATTTCCGGCGGGGGTCTTCTAAACCTTGTGAAATTCAATCTTTAAAAACACAACTTCTACAAATCTCCCTCTCTAAAAACACCTTCCAACTTTTGCTATCTCTTTCGACGGTTCTCTCGTCTCTCCGTGTTGGACAATATAAACATCCTTGGCCCTAACATAAACAAAAAAATGTCTTGGAAAACCTCAACATCACAACGGCTAGGCGGCTCAAAACTGGGAGTTCTGTTTAGATTACGAGACTTTTTTTCCATCTTCTCAGTTGCTCAGCTATACAAGGGTCTATCCGCCCTTGTTATGGAGTACTGCTCTCATATCTGGGAGGGTCTGGTTTACCCGGCTTTTGGATAGGTCGAGTCAAAGGCCAAAAGGCTTATAAACTGTTCGTACTTTCCACTTCCCTGACCTCTATCTTTGCTGTGCGATGTTTGTGCTTTATCTCATTTTCTATAGTACCGCAGCGGCAGGTGCTCGAGGGAGCTTATCACTCGACGTACCTCCACCTTTTACGTCGCCCTCGTGCAACTAGGGTGCAGTGCTGCACATTGATTTTGTTGTTGAGTAGGTAAACTCCAGGCTAGTTCCTGCAAGGTTTCCTTCTTTCTTGCCACATCTGTTCGGGAACTCCTTCCATCTTCTGTGTTTCTGTGCAATTTAATCTCCCCACTTTAACAGCCTCGCGTCTGTGACTCATCTGCGAAATTTTCTATAGTTGTTGACCTTTCTGAGCGATTGTAACACCCCTCCTTGAAGTTAGCTCTGCCCTGAGTAGGTAAGTGACAACTGTAAAAAAAAAAAAAAAAAAAAAAAAAAAAAAACAAAAAAGATTTCTTCCGCTTACGAACAGATGCGGAAGATCAGTCATTGAAAAGCCATTTGAAAAGGACAAAGAAAACCATATACCAATCATTTCACGATCAGAATGAGATTATTTCTCGTATGTCGGTACTACTAAAAGGTAAGCATCGGTTAATAATAAAGGATCGAGCCGTATAGCTTACTAGCAGAGAAACCCCTGATATTTTCTTGAAAGGAACAATTTCCAAGTGTGCGCTATTCGAGCATAAAGTCAAAGAAGAATTTATTGGATTTGTAGAACTAAAAGAGTTTGACGCAAAAACTACTGCGAAAACCATTGACCATTTTGTCACGACCCGAAGAACTGGATCCCCGAAGAAATTGAATGGGACTTGGGTTCGATGCTGTTCTAGCGATGGTCTGGCAAATAAGGAGGTATCCAAGCAATATTGAGGAAAAATATAAAAAAGCATTGTTCTTTCAATGGCTCCTTCACAAAACAAAAATGAATTTAGTAGTAAATGCTTTGAACACAATACCAGAAATCCCGAATACTGTGGGAACTATAAAGACATTATTTTTAGTTTTTTTTCGCGAGTGGGAATCTCGAGAAGGAAATCTTTAATGTCCAAAATATCCCTAACCTATTGTCCAGGACCAGATAGTCTGAAATCAAGCACAAGTTGCAGATCTCAGAAGTGTTTAAGGAGCAAATTTTCACGAATGATGCAAGCATAGAAATCTTCCATTGTAAAGGAAATACCTCCATAAGAAAAGAGCTTTTCAGCTTCGCATCAGCTGCATGCTAAGTCGCACGTCATTCATCACTGGCCTATGCACTACATTGACGCCGACAAACTCTGCGATTGTTAACGCAGTTGTAATGCCTCCAATCCAAAGACCTTGAATATCTTCACAACACCTCCGAAGCACATTCAACAGATATTGTCTGTGAACCTATTAAGGAGCCATCGAAAGGGAAGAAAATAATTATCGCATGAGAGTGTTAAAAGAAAGCTAATCAATTCTCCGAGCAACTGGGACTTTGATCTGAAATATCAACCCATGGATTTTGTAGCACAGTACCGCAGCAACCATCCAGCCAAAACATCCAACGGAGCTTCTGAAGAAAATCGCTTAATAACTCCGTATCTTATTTTAAACTTCCTTCTTTGGAATTACGGTTCTACTGAAAATACACCTGCTTCTGCATGCATTGCATTATCTACATCCTTTCCACATCCTACTCATAACCATCGATGAGTTAAAGGAAAAATACAGCATTTTATATTTTTACCACTTAGAACATCAGAAAAGAGCTAGAACTTTAGGTACAAAATATAGGTAACGCGCACAAGAACGCAAAGTAGTGTCTCCCAAGTCTTAAAGAGACTGAACCTTTCTTTCCGTCGACGAAAAGGCTTTGATGATACTAACTCGCCTAGCTACGCACCCACCAGGACCAATAGGAACACTCTTCTGCAGTACTCTGCTTAGAATCAAGACTTGCTACGCAAAGATACTATGAAGACGACAGGTTAAACTGACTGGCTATGATGAGTGTACACGAAAAATTCTGTGTTTGACAATTATAAATATTTTATTTTAAACAGTAGTTGATAAATTTGCGTTAAACCGTAGAAATACCTTTTTAATACTATCAATTTTGCAACTGCCTCTATATTGTGAATTTCCATCATTGGATATTTTATTTGATATCTATGTGTTTATTTTTTAAATAATTTTTTTAAATATTAATCATTTAATTATCCATTAAAATGTTACTATTTTATGTCTTCTATTCTTATATATATATATATTAATTAGATAAATTATATAATATTATATATATAATAATATAATATATTATATACATATATATATATATATATAATATAATATTATATATAATATATAAGCTTATAACCTCCACACCAGGAAAGTGGCGACGCCCATGCAAGGAATAGGCCTAAAAAAAGCAGAACCTCCTAAGTTGTCCTGATCCACAAACTGGCTTATAATAATGAAAATAATTTAGGTTGTTAGGTTAGGTTAGTTAGTTAAGTTAGTTAGGTTAGTTAAGGTTAGGTAGGTTAAGTTAGGTACCTGGTAGTCACAGTACAGTTTCTACCCAAATTGCCTATATATATATATAATATATATATCTATATATATATATTATATATATATATATATATTATATAATATATACATTATGGGCAGTCATCTAGAACATGCATCGGCGTACGTAATCGATCGAAATTTGTATCGTTATCGTATCGCAGACCAATCCTAAATGTCTAGAGTATCGGTATCTCTTTACGCTTTTCTATGGATTCATCGAAAAAAATCGAATAACTCGATACTCGATACCATTTTCCAAAAAAATTATCAAACTTAATATATATATATATATATATATAATATATATATATAAGTATATATATATATAATATACCTTATTATATTTATATATATATATATACTATATAATATAATATATTATATTATATACATATATAATAATTAATAATATTATATATATATATATATACTATATATATTATATACTATATCATATATATAATATAATATTATATATATATATATTATAATATCAATAATAGTAATATAATATTATATATTAATAATATATATATATAAATATATTATTATATATAGTATAATATATAATTAATATATATATATATATATATATATATTTATATATACATAAATATATATATATATATATATATTATTTAATTCTATTTATTTATTTTTATTGTAGATTTCAATTGCAAAGAGCTGGGAGGAGAAGCAGCGAGGTGGAGGCAATGTGGCGACCAGCTATGGAGAAGAAGATAAGAAATATTTCAGGAGAGGAGAATTTGATAGATTTCTGTTAAGGAGGGACGCAATGAAGAATCAATGAATCGTTTTTATCACAACAGAGGACCCTCACATAGGTTCGCAAGATATAGATGGAACAATATCACAAAAGAATTCGATCAGAGATCTATTATAGACTAAAATTGTCTGATAGTAGGCTAACAAAAAATGTGAAAGTGATACCTGGAGTAGCAAATATATTCGATCATTAGATATAATTGGGAGCACTGAGTGAAGACAAGAATCCGTTTGAGAATTAAAGAAAAGAAAATGTGATTAAAATGGATTCACTGAAGGAGTTGACAAGAAAAGTAATATATTAAAAATAAGTCAAAATTCTAGAACACATTAGAAGCATTCGGAGAATAAGGGAGAAACAAGAAAAGAAAAAAGCAGCAGAGTAGACCCTAGAAAGGATTGTAGAGGAACAGGAAAAGACACAAGAGGGCGTGACGGAAGAAGTGAGGATAATAAGAGGAAAGCAGTATGATGAGAAGGTCGGTTGAAAATAGACAACTAAACAGATAAGGCCCAGTATCAGGGCATAAAAATGAAACAGAAGAGTGAAAAGAGAGTAAAAAGAAAAAGCAGCAAAGAAGAGTGGAAGAATTTATGAAGATGTTGAGGGCAACAAAAGAAGGGATTTTTAGACTGAACAAAAACGTATAGAGGCATCAAAGAGGAAGTGCTGCAATATCAAGGATCCAAGCAAGGTGAATTTGTGATATCAACAGGACCAAACAGGAATAAACGGAATATCAAAAAACTGTTTTAAATGTGAATGAGCAAGTGGGGATGGGGAGGAGAAGAAATAGTTGAAGAAAGGAGGATGAGAGGGAATGAACACTAGCAGTGAGGGAGGTACCACTGAGAACAATGAAATTCGGAAGATGGATACCATAGAAACTAACAAAAGAGGGAGAGAGAAAATGTGAAAGAATTCTGAAATTGTTTAATAGGTGTTGTAACGAGAGCGAAGTACCAGGAGGGTGGAAAGTCAATCATAGTTCCAATAGAATAAGGGGAAAAAAAGATAACAGGGAGTGTAACCAACTACAAGTCGAACATTCTTGTTGGAACACTTGGCATAAAAAGAATACTAGAGAAAACACTGAGAATGTTAGTAGACCCAGACTGAGAGAGCAGGACACGATAATAGAAAGAAACAGCAAGCACGACGGAATCTCTTGTTCGGCCTTGAGACATTACGTTAGAAAAGTTATGCAGAATATAATAAACGAGCATAAGTAGCTTAGTTCTTAGAAAAGCTTTTGATTCAGTGCATAGGGACTATGGATAGTGCTTGAGAGAGAATATGCAGTAATAAAAAGTTAAGAGGAGAGTTTGTATAAGAATAATTAAAGTAATGTAGGAACACAAGGGAATGCAGAATAAGAATGGTTTTAGTGAGAACTGGATCAAACGGAAGCTGTTGTCACCAATTTTTTGTAAGCACATCTGGAATGTAGTTAATACTATCAGGTGAAGAGGAATATAGGAGATTAGGACTGATTTTCTGGCATGCGCCGATGACTTGGCATGCTGGAGCGAAGAGAAGATAAGCTGAGAAGCTCACGGTAACAGTTTTGCTATAGCTAGAGGGCCGTTGACTATGAAACATAAAACTGATGGTCATCTGAGGTTAGATAGGTAGAGCTGAAGGATATGTAGAAGGAAATGAATAATAGATGGTGAAGATATGCAAATACTTGATTAGAGTACCTCGAACTGGTATATGGACTGAGAGCCAGTGTCAGAAATATTTTATTGCGGGAAGCAAGGTACTAATCCCCACTCTGCAGCATAGTCAAATAAAGATCATCGAGGAAATGTTAACACGAGATTTAACCCGATTCTACTATATGAGGCAGAAACATGAGTACGACCCAAAGAGATGAGTAGATACTGTCGGCAGAGATTGTAGGTTTTAAGTTGATAGTGGAAAGATAGAGGAGACAGACAAAGTACTTAAAAATAAAGAGGAGGTTGGAGTGAATGCTATATTAAATAGATTGATGCAGCCAGATTGAGATGTAGGACACCTGGATGAGGATTTCAGGAGGAGAGAGTGCCATGAGCAGATGGATGGAGACAGAGGTGAGACTCTTGGAAAGACTGAATTGCTATCGATGCTGGAGAAGAGAGAGGAATCCGGAGATAGGGAAGATGGAGAAAGCTCTGCCCTTTCCCCAGGTCTGACCGTTCTGGGAGCTTTAAAGTTGTAAATATATATATATAATATATTATATATATAGAAATATTATATATATATATAATTATATATAAACTCTATACATATATATTAAATACATATAATATATATAATCATATTTATATAATATATATATTATATATATATATATATATAATTGAACTCGATTGTTCTTTGTTTGCGCCAACATACTCTTCTAGCAGTTGATTAAAGAAATTAAACGCCTTAATAATGAGCCCCTTCAGGATTGTCACAGCCACTTCCGAACCATTTCAAAGGGTTTTTCAAATATGTTTCGGAGTTTTCTCATCTGGATATATGCCATAAAAACAAATAGCAATATTAGCTTCTGTGTCAAATCAAAGATAAAGATAAAGTGGCTATCAATTCTTCAAGAGCTGAAAATACTGCAATGACGAAAGAGACCTAGAAAATGCTGGGTGAATTCTATAAAGCCTCCAAAAAATAGGCCCAATAGCATGACTGATAGCAGTTTCTGAAAGTATGCCGATCAATTCTCCAAGGGCTGAAAATACTGCAACTTATTTCTGTACATTAGTGTGATCTTAGTCTACAGTTTGAAAGCTATAGTTGGTTTTGATTATAATATAAAATTTTAAATCAGTTCTGGTTTTCAGTTTTTCATATTTTCCTCTTAATTGCTAAAGCTTATATCGCTTTTGCAAGTTTAGCACTTTAAAAATATCAAATTCTTGCAAAATTTGACTGAGGAAGATATACGAGATATTAAGATATTACAGAAGAAAGTGTCAAACTCTTGCATGCTTGCAGTTTTAAGACTAATGAAAGTACAAAGTTTACTTAGAAGTCTGTCTTTTAAATTAATGTTTGATAGTTATTTTTATGCAAACCTTCATGATACTTTAATTCTTTTCCCGTTATAAATCTCTTTGAGAAAGAAAAACATGATTTCGAAATCGGCGAGTATGTATATATTTTTAATCTTTATTTTTATTTTTTTATGGCCAACATCAATACGATTAAGCCCGCTTTCGAGGCCGGGCCCTCCTGGCAGACCTTCAAACGAATAGGTTGTTGTCCGACAAAATAGTGTAATTGTAGTACGCACTCTTGTGTGCAATTTATTTTTTCAAAGAAATTTTCTTTTATTTTTCGTGTATTACAAGTTTTTTATTTATAAATTTTGAAAGCATTAACTATTGTTAAATTCTTTAGATTTAAGCTTTTCTTCGCCTCTTTTAACTTATTTGCTTTTTTTTTTTTATTTCTTTGCGAAAAGTTTGATTGAAAGTAGTTTCATAAATTTTAAATCTTTTCATATTCATCCAACTAAACAGAAAAAAACCTGTTTGGTATAAAATCTTCTGCATCGCCGAAACAAAAAAGCCAAGATGGCGTCGGACTTAGAGGGAAGTCTTTCCAGAGAATATTTCGAACAGAGTTTATAAAATAAATTGAAATAAAAATCTGGAAAATTTCTAAGAGAATGAACACCAGTAACATAAATCTAATTTAGAAGAAAAATTTTTCCATCTTGGCAAAGATTTTGGATGAACAACTATCTTTGTATATTGCATCATCCATAGAAAATACATAAGAGTTCTTTTTGGTAATGTTATACTTATTATAATCATAAAATAAACAAAATGAAAGTGACCCAGGCCTACAACAAGACCAAGGAACTTGGTATGGACTTCCAATATCAATTTTATTTTCCCAATCTTTAAAATTTCTGGAACCACAACACTGATATTCTTGTTAAATAAAATTGACAATTTTCATAGATGAAGTTTTTAACATATATTACTCTATGTATTTTAGAACAATATCTTCTATTGCTGGTATAAATGTTTCACTTTTAAGATTCGATCGTCTATATGAAAGCCACATAGAGAGCACAATTGATCCCTGTATTATTATCAAACCTTAAGAAAAATATAATAAGTAGCCTTTGAAGTCATAGCGTTCATAATATAAAGAAAGCTTATTGAAAACCCATGCCATGAAAATATGACTTACTATAGTAAACACTAATGAAAAAGTCAAGGAATAAGAAATTTACTTAAAAACTTCCTCAAAGAAAAGGATCATCTGATCGTACTAATTAAATATTTAACAAACAATTATGAATATCGACATTAAGATAGAAAATAGTATCACAATACTCAGGCCTAAACATGACAAACCCAGAGCATATCGTTAATTCTCGGTTAAGTTATGTATTCCTAATACTACAACCATTTCGATGGCATATTATGAGCGCTATGAACAATATTCATATAACTGAAATTGTTACTTTAAATTTCGAAGGTTTAGAAAATTAAAAACTTCCAACAGATCTTTTTCCGAAAATAAAATAAAAACGTTCAAAATTTATTTAACGAAACAATATTTTATTATACCTATTTATATTTTTCTTAATTATAATGTGAAAAGTTTAATCTCTGGTTCAAAAGTAGCTTCACTTAAAATTATAGTGGTAAAAGTAATCACTTCACTCCACTTATAATTCATCTCCCAGAAATATGTACGCGACGTCTTTCAGCACAATCAGTATGTTTCTCCAACCTGCCCAATTGTGAAAACATCTCCCTCTCGGAGCTTAGAGTTTTGTTTACCAAACTGGATGTAGAGTTTCACGAGCAAATGAAAGAGCTTCGCCCTGTCAGTGGCATCAACATCTTCCTACTAGTTTCGAAATTTTTTATCCTAGCGTTCTCTATAAGATGGGTTTTCGGCTCTATGGATTCCTATGATAGTCCTTGAGTATTACACTCCTAGGTTTAGCTTTCACCTTTTCAATAGAAACAGCATCTTCTCCATCTGCCTTCTAAACTCTTTTTCTTAGAGTTCTTCCGAAGATCATCTTTCTAAGCGAATAAATTTCCAATGATGGTCCTAGAGATGGAATTGAAAATAAAGGATTGTGTTTCTAGCCCTGTGGCCCAAACTCTCCTAAGATGATTCGATGTTGTTAACAACAAAACGCGACTCTTTATTATGTAGTTATTCTTTTCACAAAATCTTTTGGAATCTCTCAGGAAGAGGTTCCGTATTTTTTTAATTTTTTCCTCAATCTCTCCTCTGTTGCTTCTCATTTCCTTTTCCTCTCTATTTTAAATACATCCACGTTTGTTCAACTCCTGAATTATAGAAATGAATCAAATATC
>JABUQX010092455.1:5000-22028 GCA_015478945.1 Trachelipus rathkii | reverse complement strand
TGGAGGTGGAAAAAATATAACCGCTTAAGAAGGATTAAAAGTTAAGGAAACATTTCGGTATGCTGGATTAATCTCTTGACTAGAAGTTAAAGATTTGGATAGAGAACTCCACCATTTTCTCAAAGTAATTGTCAATAGAATAATGAAAGTTCACAGGCTGTATTGTGAAAACTTTTTGTAAAGGCTTTGCAAAGGCATAGACAATGAAAAACGATGAAGGAGTCAACCAGAAATAAGATTTTAGAGAAAGAATAAGATAATAGAATTTTCTATTGTTTAGTAGTCAAGAATTTTGGAGAGTTAAGGTTTGATAGGGAAGATAAATTGAGGGTTGAGAGAGAGGGGGGGAGTCCTCTTTTTTGGCGCAGACTAAATAAGCTCACGTTCCCAGTAGGAAAGAAAGGTTGATGCAGATGGACATTTTACCAAGCCAAGCTCGGAAACACAAGTTTTGAGAATCACAGGAGGAATACCATCAGGACCTTACACCTTCTTAGTATAAAGCTCTCAGAGAGAGAGAGAGAGAGAGAGAGAGAGAGAGAGAGAGAGAGAGAGAGAGAGAGAGAGAGAGAGAGAGAGAGAGAGAGAGAGAGAGAGAGAGAGAGAGAGAGAGAGAGAGAGAATCTGTTAAGAAAAAATTACAATGTTTGGACTAAATGAGTTGAAGGGGATTGAGAAGGAAGATTAGCACCGGAATCGTCTATGGTGGAATTAGAAGCAAAAGCTTGAGCAAAGAGTTTAGATTTAGTGGAAGTTAAAAGGGCAGTTGTGAAATAGGAAGATATTAAAGGAGGGAAAAAGAAAAAAGTAAAGATAGAGATAATTTTTTTTTGCAAAATACCATAAATGACTAGGTGAATTTGAACCAAAAATATTATTGCATTTTCTATGGAAAAAAAGTTTTTAGTATGACGGAGAATAGATTTTGCATACTTCTTGGATGAAACAGAAGTTACGTGAGTTTCTGGAGTTTGAAGACGACTATAATTTCTGAAGGCAGCGCCCCCTGTGGCGAATAACAAGAGAACAAGAAGAACTAGGGTTGTTAGGTTTAATTGAAGGGAAAGAATATGGAATTTACGCCTCTATGCCATAGAGAATCACCTCGGTAATTCACTCAACATACTCGAAGGGACTCCTCCCACGAAAGCAGTAATCATTCATGGGATATCAAAGAAGTAAGACATCAAGTCCGACCACTTAGCAGCACCGAAGTGCCAATAACGTTTTACCACCATGGGTTGGGTCTTTCGTGCGGGAGACTTCAGATAGAACAGGATGCAGTAATAAGAAGTTAAGTGATCGGATCCATGTTTCTTATTCCATCAATTTGAGTCGCTTTCACACAGCGATATACTCTTCTGCTTTGAGACTTCAGCTTCAACAAAGACGCCACTTGCAAGGTCTCCACTTTGCCCCAAAATATTTTCTTGTGGGCAAATAACGTTCAGGCTCTTGTAGGTTTTACGGAAACGTCCAACAAATTTTCAGAATGTTTATTTAACAAAATCAATGAGGAGTATTTGTGTCCCAAAATTTTAGAGTAAATGCAAGGTGCCTAAAATACATAAAAAAAATTAATAAAATCCATAACGAAAACGAGCATCAAAAATAAAAACTTCATTTCATCTATATGCGATTATGTTAAAAATCTTTTTAACTTATCTTGAAATTGTTTGTCACAATTAAAAGAAGAAAAAAAAAAATCTTTTAAAAACTAGTTTCACAAAATTTGACTATTTAAAACCCAAATGTTAATACAGAATTAGAAATTTTACATATTGACCAAAAACTATTCTTGTCCTATTGCAAAGTAAAAATGAGTTTAGTAACAACAAGAAATAAAAAAATGGAGCCAAGAAACTTTAAAAATATTTTAATTTTTTCAAAATAATTTCTAAGAGTTGAGAATGTTCTGGTGGTTGAAATGTAGTGTAGAGAAATGTTAGTTATATTATATGTTTAAAATCTTGATCTCCCAATAGCGAGGGTATGTTCTTAATCCGAGGCGTGGAGAGCTGGTAAAAAAAAAATGACCAAATAAAAAAAAAAAACGGGAGGAACTTAGCGTAATATTCTTTAAGGGTGAAATGGACAGGAAAAAAAAATGTTGCAAATTTTTATTAAAATATGAAACAAATATCGAGTTTACAAAGACAAGGATTTTTTTCTTCAATTCTCATCATTATTACTATTATTACTCTTGTCGGTTTCTTATCATTCTTTATTTAGTAGCACTACCATCATTATATTCATTATTATATTATATTATTATTATTTTTCTTATTATTATTATTATTAATGTGGTTCTCATGACTATTTATAAAAATTTAAAAAAGGCCAGGAAATTTTTCACCAAAAACTTTACATTGAAAAGATGGAACTAGGTACGGATCACAAGTGAAAGAAAATATAAATAAAACGAGAAAATCGAACACGAATCTGAAGCGAAAATAATTTATATTTCCTTTGGAGTTGGGAGGGAGTTTATGAAAAAAACTGCTGGGGGAAACAGCAAGAAAAAAATTATCAAAAAAAAATTTGTTTAATTGAGTCCAAAACTCCCAGTTCATTAAAATGTAAATAAGGAAAATAAATCTTTAAAAAATTTAAATCAGACGAACTTTCAAAAATTTTCAACGGTAATAATTATTACGATGGAAATGTAGAAGTTATGTATTGCGTGTTAAAAATAGTTTATAAAATTCAAACAAATTTCAAACTCACCGGAAATTCACAAAATGAGGAAGAGGTTAAAAGAGAGTCGACTAGTCGGCAGCGCATCCAGAGTCAGAATACATTTTTAAGAATGAAACCAGAGCTTTCTTAATAGTAAAAAAAAGAGGAAAGAGTGGTGGGGATGATTGGACGTTATTTTCAGATTTATAGTGGAGTTTATTGGAAAAATATATTAATCAGAAGACAAAATTAAATTTTATTAGAAACAAGGACTATGGTTAATCTCATAAAAGATTGAAGCCTACGTGATTGAAAAGAAAATCAAAGAAAAAAATAAATTTGTATATGAAAAAGAAAAATAAAGATAAGGAAGAGAAAAATATATCTTCTGTCTCCTTATTAGTTTTAAACAAAATATCTAGTTCTAAAGAGGTCCCCTGCCGAGTGAAAGAAAAAGGAATGGAATATGCAAGTTATTTAACAGGAGGATTGAATAGGCTGGGTTCTAGTCGAGGATAAACTGGAAGAGGTTGATTTGGTTCAGGGTATAGTGCACGTTGGACCACGGTTATATTGAAACACTAGGGGCTTTGCAGAAGGAGCTGCAAGGGGTACTGGAGTAGGGCGAAGTTTTAAAATAACCAAACAGATATCCTAAGATGCTTAGGATTATGGTCGCAAAATGAAAAAATTCCGTATATCGAAAAACGATGGAGTATTATGGCTTTTCTGAGATTGTAAGTTCGATTGATCGTGTCAAGAGACTCATCCCACTGGGATGTAATGTTTTAATTTAATTTTGGAAGTCAAGAAGGAAGTAAACATTATTGGATAAATTTTGACCGAATCGAGTGGATATTCCGAAGTTGAGAATCTTGTTAATCCAACTTGTTTGCACGGAAGAATGGGAAGGGTACTGAAGGTGTATTTGTCTGAAACGAATGTGCATCCTTGTGGGAGAATGAAAATGTTACGAGTAATTAATCTGGGTTGACTTTTGGGACAGAAGGAGATTGAAGCTACGACCTTGGAAGAGAAAGTGAGTAGGGTTTGATGACCGACCTTAAGATTGAAAGGGGCTTCAGAGGGATAGGAAATGTAGTTACAATGAGTGGTTTGATTTGTTCTTAATATTGCGGATATGATACAGTTTTGGTAATCAAGTGATTGCGTGGGGTTAGATGGAAAGCAAATGAAATGTGAATCATAATGTTTACAAGTGTCTTCTGTCAAACTTTTACTGTAGTATATTCAAGGGTCTGATGATTTAAAAAATAGTAGGGATATTCGTTATTTAACATCAGTCTTGGGTATGTGGCATTTAGTGGCGTGGGGAAAGGAATTACTTTATAAATTTTGTAAGAAGTTTCATCGGAAAATGGAATGATAGTAGATAGAAGGTAAGCATCGTCTTCGTGTATAAATGACCAAGATAGAGATAGGAACTTGTAGAATGATTCGTGAGTAAGAGGTATTATTGGTTGGTGTTGTAAAATTTGGCTACTATTTCTGATAAGCTCGTGTAAGATATCATAAGAATATACATTTAAGGGGGTGTTTTGGTACTTTGCTGTGGTCCATATATTTTGTATGGTTACAATTACATCTTTGTGGTGATCCCGGTAATTGTTTTTTCTAAGTTTTTCTTTATGTGTTTAGCTTCGATATTTCCTGCTGTAACTCTATGAAGGTTTAGATGAATTTATATATTGGGTTAACACTTTCAAATTGTCTTTTATATCTATTAATGTATTAGTATTCTGATGAACTTGCTCTTTAAGTTTATAAATGTGGGCTCTCGTATCTTGTAATAAGTTTATCTTGGTATTAAGTTTATTAATATCGTTCATGGTTGCTGTCCCGAATAAATATTGCAATGCCGTTCCGCCTGCATTTATTAGGCCTCTACTTACTCTTTTGGGTGCTGAAGGCTGAATATTTAAAGAAGATAGTACCCAAGGGTCTTGGAGGATATTTTTAAATTGTTTCTGGTTTTCAAGCAATAGTGAATGAATGTATTTTAGTTCAGGTGAAGTTTGGTTTACGTTAAATCTACTGTTGAATCTCTGTTTCAAATACGGTATATAATTAGTTAGTAGCTGAGTATTTTTGTTTAATACATTTACTATAATGTTATAAAGTTCTTTTGAGCATCTTAAATCCCTTAAATCCATATGTATATTTAAATAACTGGAGATAAATCTTGAATGTCCTGCTTGTTTTAAAACAAAGCCTTGATGAACTTCATATTTTGATTCTGTGTTTTCTAGTTTCAGAGCGAAGATTGTAGATGTCAAGATAAAGAAGAGGATCCAATTTTTCAACATGTTTGTCTGTGAAGATAGAGAAGAAAGAGAGGGTTTATGAGAAGAAGGTTGTATATTGAGTTATTATGCAAATGAAGAAAGTTTGAAATTTAATGATCTTAATATTAATTTGTTTTGACTTTCTTTTCAATGAAATGTGTTTACAGTTTCATATTTTTCATGTTAGAAATGTCTTTTCTAATGTGTTTTGTTATTTATACATTGATGTAAATAAATGTAAAATAGTCAGCCCGTGGTACTTTTAAAATTAAATAACACTCATGATTTAGGAGGTCTTGTTGGCGGTAAACCTCTACCCTGAGGGATGTTTTGTGGTGGAGGAAGTAAGTATTCTCTGTTCCCTCTTAATACAGTAGCCCTGTGCCTGTTCCTTAAGCCATGGTTGGGAATGTTGGCGTTTTCATTGCGAAATTAGGAAGAACGTGGTGATCACGAGATCTTAATCATCAGGAGGAGGGGGAGGGAGAGTTGTTTCCAGCTGATGTGATTAGGCGATTGGAGGAAGGTATTGTTCTGATGGGAGGAATTTGAAGAATCTGACGGAGGTTTAAAGACTGGAGAGATGGGAGGAGGGGTGGTAAAGGAGTTTAGGAATCGGAGGTAGGATGAGCAACTTTAGAAGTACATTTTAGGGGTAAAACCAGGTGGGAAGGAGAACGAGAACCGGACGCTGGAAGGTGAGACGGGAAAGAGAATCGTCGAAAGAAGATAGAGGTGGAGTGTGGTAGAGGGAAAACCTTTAAAAGTAACTCTAGGAGGAGGGGAAGGGGAGAAAAGTAAGTTTGGAGTCGGAGGTGGCAGATGAGCGTGGGAGGGAGGTGGGGATTGAGCAGGAGGAGGGGGTGATGGATGAGATGGTGCTGGAAGAGGTGAATGAGGTTGTGAAGGAAGAGGAGAATGAGACGAAGGAGGAGAAGAAGAAGGAGGTGGGGACAAGGAAGGAGGTGGTAAAGGAATCGGTGGAGGGGTTTTCAATGAAGGAGGGAGCTGACTTTGGAAATGAATAGTGTGAGGAATAGCAGAGGAAGAAGGAGGGGGAGAAGGGTTAGCTAGTTGAGAGGTTTGAGGTGGTTCTTGAGACGGTGGGTCTTTAGGAGGGGGAGGGTCGACTGTGGGTTTGGAGGAAGAAATAGGAACATTATCAGCTCTAAGTTTGGTGATCTTAATATTGTCCCTATGGACGATGAATGTTTTAGATGTTTGTAAACACTGCAAAAGTAATTTATTGAAATGTACCAACTGCTTAACTTGAAAGGGGCCGCACCATTTGGGAAAAAGCTTCGGTGACTGCCCGGGTTTCTTGACGTCCAACACAAAAACATAATCACCAAGTCTAATTGGTGTTGAAGATGCCTTTTTATGTTGCTTATGCATTTGTGTTTTTGTTTCCTGCTGAAGATGTTCACGAGCCTGGTCCCGAATGAGATTCGCTCTTTCTGCAAGATCTTGGACGTATTCGTGAATAGGTTTAGATGGTTCGGAACCTTTAGTAAAAGGAGAAATGTAATTGGGGAGATCCCAGGGAAGTCTTTTGTTGTAAGTATACAAAAGAAAATGAGGAGTACAACCAATAGAAGAATTGTACGTAGAACTGATAGCGATTTGAGTAAACGGAATTAATTTTCCCCAGTCATTATGGTTCGAATTGACATAATGACGTAGATGGTTTGCAATCTGCAACATGGCTCTCTCCGCCAAACTGTTGCTAGAAGGATGCCTAACAACGATGTTAACAGCTTTAATCCTCCATTGCTTGCAAATTTCTTTTAAAAACTGAGAAGTCATTTCTGGAGCTTTGTCTGCGACGATTATAGCTGAACAAATGTGTCTGCATTAAACTCTTTCTAGTAATGCCTGTGCTATATCTTTAGCTGTTGTGCTGAATGAGAGGGACAAGTTCCACGTATCTCGTGAGACATTCTTCATCACTAATATTATCTGGCTTAGTCTCCTTTGCAGGTTTGGCAAAGGCCAAGGACATCGAGATCTGATCTTCGAGAACGGCTTCCAGGGGATTGGGTACGTTTTGATTTCGGCATTTTTAGGCTTGTTACCCTTTACTCTCTGGCATAGGTGCAAGTATTGCAATATTCCTTCACCAGTGTGTGTATAGTTTCGGGAATATGTATTTCCCTCGATCCTATATACCGATCTGTCAACACCACAGTGTCCTGGTGGGAGAGAGTCTTGTGTGTGGAATTCGAAATTAATGGATCATGAATCTGGGATCTGATCAAAAATGCGCCATTTTTGCGTCGGCTAATGTAGAATGTCGTCACATGAGGACATGGTGGAAAATGTATCTGCAGAAGGTCTGCTGCTGAAGAGGTTCTATTATGTGAGGATAAGAGGCTTCGCGAAACATAAAGAAGCCTTAATCTAAGACACGCTTTTTGTTCCTTTACAAAATTTTCTTTAGTGAGATGGAAGCGTGTGGTTGGCAAGATTGTGTTTTGAGCGAAAACCTGCGTTAAAGGAGGAGGGTTGCGACTCAAGTAATCAGGAACAATATTTAATTTACCTTGTTTATAAACAATCGTGGGATTGAAATGTTGTATAAAGAGATTCCACCTTTCAAGTCTCCCAAATAGTTGTCTATGTCTGATGAGGTGTATCAGAGGCTGATTATCGGTAATAATCGTCACCTCGTATCCGAAGATCGTATTTTTGAATTTTCGTAAGGCAAAAACAATAGCTAAAGCTTCCAATTCAAAGGTATGGTAATTTGTTTCCGCTTTAGAAAGAGATCTAGAGATAAAGGAGAGGGGCTTCTCCTTATTGTTATCATCCATTTGAAATAAAACGACTCCCAGAGCAACGTTAGAAGCATCAGTGTTTATAAAGAAAGATTTGTTATAATCGGGATAGCACAACTGCGGTTGTAACAACAATTTGTTTTTCAGTGTCACAAAGGCTTCGTCTTGTTCAGGACCCCAGAAAAAATTGCTGTTCTTTTTTATTAGTTGCGTAATAGGCTTGACAGTTTGGGAGAAATTGGGTAATAAATGTGAAAAATAAGTTAGAAAACCAAGGAAAGACCGCGTTTCCGAGACGTTTGTTGGGGGTTTGAACCCTGTGAGCGTCTTGAGCTTTAGAGGATCTGGGGATATTCCATTTTTGGAGATTTTAAAACCGAGAAAAAGGAGAGAGGTCCCAGAGAATCTACCACTCTTGAAAGTTTATGTTTAAGCTTGTTTTTGCGAAAAGACTGCGATAGACTTTACTTCGTCTTCTCCTAGGTGATTTTTCCAGAGATGTGTCCCATCGATAAGAACGTCGTCGAGGAAAACTCTGCAGGCGTCACCTAATAGATGATGCAAAGCAAGCTCCATTAGATTTGCAAAGGTGGAGGGCGCGTTTGCCAATCCAAAGTTTAATCTTGTAGGGGTATACTGCCCCTTGTTGTTCTGAAAGCGAGGAGCGGTTTGTTGTCCCCTTTCGATTTAAATGCAGGTATAGTCGATTTTTAAGTTCAGAGCTGTGGAAGAAGGACATGTTACCTAGAGAGAGGGAGGTTGAAAATGTCCGTAGATACACGGAAGGGGAACGAAAGGACAGTGAATGGAATTAAGGTCTATAGTCTGCAACATACGGTTAGTTGCAGTTCCTTTTTTTGAATCACTAGGAGAGGATCGCTTGAGGGCTGGAGGATGGGTCGAATATAAACTTTGTCGCAGCGAATCCTCACCCACTGTTCATTATTATTTGAGGTAGCGGTGGAGGAGCCGATATTGTATGTCGGTATACATTACTTTGGCGCGTCGTCCCTTTTTCAAAGTAACACTAAACCTCGTTTAGGGGAAATAGGAAGCTTCATCATCTTCCATAAGCGATTATATCTGTAGTCCATGAGACGTCCAATAAAAAAATTTTCCAGCTGATTTCGGTCAGTAGTGTTGCGCACTCATCTTCTTGCGTTTTGAAAGATCTTGAACTAATTTTCTTTATCTGTTTTTTACGAAGTTGGTGACGGGGTTAAACCTTAGACGATGGAAGTTGACATTCAATCACGAGATGGTCCAAAGGATAGTAAAGAGTGAAAGCAGGATCTGGCTATAGTAAAAAAGTATTTGTTTGCCAAGCGATGTGAAGTGCTGCTGACATACTTTATAATTGCTAAAAGAACGTGACTTTATCAACCGAGTCATTACACACTATAAAGAGACAAGTTTGAGAAAAGCTTTTCTAGAAGTTAAATTAGTTTTCGGGAGGGGGGGGTGTTCGCTAAAGATAGAGCTTTGACAGATAAAGTTGTCTTAGAGTCGAGATTCAAGGGTTGGACATTTTATAATACGAGAGGTTGATATCCTTGTGTCAGTATCACCATTAATAATCATTAACAAAGGCTAGTTTCATTATGATGACAAGAGTAAAAGATGTGTTTGTGGGTGTACCTCTGTGTGGGATGCTTTGCCGCTGGACGATAGATGGGAATTGAGAGGCCATTGAATGTAGGACAGTGTCAGATAAAGACAGCCTATAGTTATTCGTATGCGCCTCAAAACGTAATATTAGGTAAAGCTAAAGAATAATTAGTTTCCGCAAAAGAAAGATCTGTCTGAAACCCACAGAGCGAATCCATCAGATCAAGGAAATTATTGGTCAGATAAAAGAATTGAGATACAGAACCGTAGTCCCGATCTGGTCAAAAACGTCACCAGTGATGGATTTCAAAGTGATCGGTGTTTTAGTAAGTGGTATACTATATACACAAAATTTTGTTTTCCTACAACTCTATACTAAGAGATGCGTCTGGCGAAGCTCGAGTTGTGCCGCTGTCCAGGAGAAGAACGTTTTTATGTAAAATTGTATTCATCGTGAAGCGATTATTGGTGTGTTTAGAAAATAGGCGGGTTCCAATCGACATGAGTTGAGATATTTTCGTCTACTATATCTAGCTAGATATTCCGTCTAATGTTTTTGCCAAGCAAGACATTGAATAGCTAATGGTTCTAATTGATATTTTGTTAATTGGTATGACACAGAGGTATAGATTTATAAAAGATAAAATAGCAGAGGAAAATTTCTTTAAATAATTATATTTGAATGAGCTAGTAGGTAATTAGAGGAGGTCAATGTTAAGATATAAATTATATAATCATTAATATAAGGAAAAAGGGATTAGAACAATAATCAATACATGGATAACAGAAGGATAGAATTGATGTATTTTCCGCCTTTATTAATGTGAGTATTGTGGGAACTCGATATAAGTTAGAATAAAAGTTGAAAATATTTATGTAAGAGCTAGGAATGTAGACTTAAAGGATAGATGAGGAGAATATATTATATAAATATGAATATATTTAGGTGACTAAGAGGCATGATTTAAAAGATTGATTTTAGATTGGCCCGAGTATGGACGATATACGATTAAGAGGCAAAATTTGATTTGTGACGATGACGAAATTTAATTGAGTATAAAAAAAAACATTAATTTTAGCAAATTTTCCCTCTTCTCTATTCTCCTCCTTCTATCATCACTGTGATACATATAGATAAATTAATACTATAAGAAAATTAAATTGATTAATAATAATGTAGATAATATAATTTAGTACCGTGCCTAATACATATATGGATTACAATATGTAGGGGTATTATTTAAGAGTAAATATACATTTTATTGTTTAAATTTAATTGGGGATTTATTACGTATATAAAATAAACTAGTGATCAATAATAATTCCTCATTCAAAAAGAGCGAGATGTATTATTAATGATGATTTACAAAGGTAATAAATAAGATTGAATATATAAAATAATGGGGTTAAGATAAGTGAAGTAAAGTCCAATGAACGAAATCCCGAAGTTTATAGGAGTAATAACATTATTTTACCCTCCATAATATTAATATATAATTTTACTTATATTTAATTATATTATATCTTTAGGAAGAGCCTGTAATTAGATTCAAGGGGTTAGGGGGTTTACGAAACTCTCGCAATAAATTATTTATTACGCATGATTAATTTATTTGATTTCTTAAATCCCTCAATAAAATTATAAGATAGATATATAAATTTAAGTAATATTTAATAATAATAATATATAGGAATAGTAATACTTAGTGAGACATAATAAATAGAACATTGTAAGCAATAATAAACTTTAAACTAACACTCTCACTCATCCCATCATATACATTATTAAATTAATATATAATATATAGATATCAATAAATTAAACTAAAAATCATAATAATAAATAAATAAATCTTATTATATAATTTAAATAAATTAATTTAATATCAGTTAATCTAGTTAATAAGTAAATGATTATGAAAAGCTAAGAATTTATTCAACCAATATGTAGTAAGATAACCTTGCCTTTCGGCCCATTTACATTGGGTTATAAGACAGGCGGTAAGATTTTCTTATTAATGGGAATGGATAACAATCCGGTTTCGTTCAATGTGTGACCTATTTGAGTCGGATTTTCCTACTATCGTCAGTGCTCTTTGGTTTTCTTTCCTTCAATGCTAGGATTACCCATATACTAGGAGACCCAGCGGGGGAATTTAATGTGTTAAAGAGGGTTTCCCAAGTCCTTAATGGCCAGTGAAGCAGTTGGGCTCACATCATTATTGTGGGCATATTGGATATGGATTTTTATTGCGAATTTAAATCACAGATGAATAGTGCGAAGAGACGACTGATCTCCTGTGCTAAGGTATGAAACCCCTGCGCTGTTTTCTCCTACTTTCTCAGTAAACAATTTTTATTTCCGTAGGGTATTATTATTCTTTAAAAGAATCTTCTTTTTCCTCAATTTCCCATCATGTGTATTCTTCGGATGGTGGGGGGCTTAATTTCCCTCTGGCGCTTGTATCTCTAGTGCCGCGCTTTAGAGAGACAGGACCGCCCATCTCGGCGTTGGTGGAAATAGCCTTTCTTTTGCATAGTGCGTGCATCTTGACTTCGGACCTCCTCGTAATTTTTCACCTATCACGCATCAATTTATCTAGAAAATCGTTGCAAGGTACCCTCGCCCTTGACGAGGCAAAAGCCTGGCCCTTTTTTCCCAATCAAGGAAAGTGCACTTAACCCACTTTTTGGTTCCTTCCTTAGCTGCTAAAATATTTCCATCCTCTTAAGCTCAAAGATTCTCAATTAACTTTTCCTTCTTTCCGTACTCTTTCTTAGTCTTTCGAATTTTCTTAGATCAGTTGTTTGGGGGGTCCTGCTAATTTCCCCTTTTCCCACTCTTTCTGTGTCATAGAAGGCCTTATCCTTATCGGCTCCCCCTCCGTCTCAACACTATATTTATCCTATCGTCTGTCGTGGAATACATTAACACTTTTTTCATCTACACCTCAGTTGGGTTTTTTGAATGCTTCTCACGAATGCCCACCTAATTCGAAAGAAAAGGTAAGGATCACTCCTGCTCTTATTCCCTTCTACTCCTAAAACCGCCCCTGGTACAGCGTTTTCTTCCAACTTCAGATATGTATCCCATATCTAAGAAATCATTTTTGAACCCTCTCTCAGACACTCACATATTGATCATCCTTCTGGAAATTTTCACTATCGGAATTTATTCTGCCAGTTAACCTGGTGTAATCGAATCATTCACAAACCGACCCATGAAACAGTTTTTCCTGTCATCTGTATCCTGTTTGCTCCTCTGCAACAATGTTCCATTTATACTGCTGGATTAACTCTTTCCAATTCATTTCTTTTCTCGCTGATGTGGATAGAAAATACTTTTGGTGGAAATTCCAAGCTTATATCTAAAACCCACTTTACAAATCCTCTTCTCCAAATATACACCCCTTTCTTAAACCTTTCCTGTCTTTCTTCTCGCCGGTTTCAGTCGTCTCTTCTGGGTTTTTGTATCAGTGCTATGGAGCTTTATCAACACTTGGTGTCCAACTTCTTGCAAACATCCATGAAAACAAGAATAAGTCTTTTGGAAAATACACATCAACAAAAACGTTTATTTTGGCCTCAGCCGGTCGCGGTCAAGTACCAAAATTGGAGGGATGTTTCTTCGTTTATTAACGCTGTGCCGAAGCTCAACTCCTGTCAGCATATCTCGGCATATCTGATGGCTTGTTTTCGATACTGTCATGCGACACATCGTTATCACCGCCGGTGTCTGGGAAAATTTTTAATTAAACTTTTGGGAAGGTAGGATGATATGTACTCGCTGTGATTATTGGTCGGTTCTCCGAGCTGACAGAGATATAGGCCGCGCATGTGATACGTCTTGGCTGGCGTTGCGCTGGCGTCTCGATGCAGGATCGTCAGTACGGGCTGCAGGGATACGTGCGTGGCTGAGGAGGAGCATCAGTAGGCAGCTACTTATATCGATGCTGGTGCGGTGTGATTTATGGGGCCGTTAGCTAATATCACTTTTGACATTGTCTACTCGCTTCTTGCTTTTTCGATTGTAGAATGTGCAATCTCTGGAAGTTGTGAAAGTTCTATAGAAGTGGATTTTTCGTTTTCCAGGCAAGAGGCATATTGAATAACTCTTGTCATGCTGCTCTTGCTTTTTTTTCCTGTTTTGGCTTTAAAAAAGTGTTTAATGCATACAGCGAAGAGGAGAGTCGCGGTTAGCAGTATGATGTCCGGATTGACACGTAGTGCAGAGGCGCGTGTGCACGTCAGCGGGAGTTATAAAACTAACCGTAGAAACGTTAAAGGGGCGCGAAAAAGATTATCATTATAAATACTGGACAAGGCAAAGAATGACGAGTATATTTTGGAAATCTACCTTGGCTGATCGCTTGTGTTAAGAAGTGGGAACATTTGAGTGAAAAGTATATTATCATGAACTAACATCTGAGAAATTTTACACATTATGATTTCCGGAAGGGAAGATTTTGCCTGTGGCGTCTGCCTCCTAATTTTTAAAAATGCTGCTGCTGTGCAATCAAAAGGACGCATCAGTTTCCTCGTCATAATAGTAGTTTTCTTCATATTGGTCTTCAGGAGTGGAGTCGTAAACACTTGAGGGCTCTACCATTTGAGTATATGAAGTGTGATTTCGTCTCCAGGAATTGTTGCGAGTCGGTTGCGTTCTTTTGAAAATTGCAGCTCTGGTTTTCGAGGATAAACTCTAGGTAAGGATGTCTAGAAAAATGTTTACAGTGGGGAGCCGACTTCCATTCTATTTTGTTAGGATGGTCTTGCTTTTATTTTAGTCGGTGATGGGACATGCTCTTAATCAAGGGTTCGTTAGGACGATGGGTAGGAGCCCATCGGAGAATCCTTCAATTGAGACGGTGGAAACCTGGGTGATTTAAGAACATTTTGACATATCGGGCTTAAAGGGCATATGGGAGTCGAGTGCCACCCCTCTGCAGTTAGCAGACGGCAGGCCTCTGGGGTTGATAATTTGACGATTTGAGAAAGAGGGAGCCTGCGGTTTCTGGAACAGGAGTATTTAAAAGTTACGGTGTCTGAAAATTGCCGGGGGGAGTGGCTGTAAGGATCTGTTCCTTTGGGCGAAAAATTATGGCGAATTTTTTTTGGGGGAATAGTTGCCGTTTATTGAAGTGGAGTATTTGGCTGAGCTCACATTACGATAGGGTCATGCAAGCGGCCTTCGGACTTCTCTAACAAGTTATTTATTTGATTGTGGAGATCTAAATCAGGGTTGTGGAATTTCTTGAAATCCCTTCTATAAATCTCGGGTTTTTCGGGAAGGAATGTGAATAAATGGCAGAAAGCTGTGGCGGTAATAATTTTGTCATCAGGCTTGTAGGAAGCGTCACGTTTGGCAAGAGTAGTATAGAAATCCGAATAAAGCTGCTGGAGAGAGAGGACAGCCGCGCTGAAGGAGTCGGATTCAGACCAGCGAAAGTTTCGTATTCGCTGCATGGCATCATAGGGGGAAAGAGCTTTGTCCGGGAAGATGCAAGCTTTCAACCGGGTTAAAAAGTCATCTAAAGTTGTCACCTTAAAAAGCTCTGGATAGGCATTCAAAAACCTGCGAATCTCCGATTTCGGGTTATTAGAGATCTGATTTTGCGCCTGAGCCAATTTTGATGGCTCAGAGATGCAATTTTTCAGGGCAATATTCTCACGGACATTCGCGTCCCAATGAAGCAAACTAGGACCTACCCACTTGCCATCTATACGCCCTTCAAGAAGCAGCTCAGGCTTCGAAACCTGCGTGATGGTTGCAATAGGCTGGGCCTGAGAGGTGGGGGTGGTTGCATCATCACCTGCCATACTAGTGATTAGCGGGGAGAATGAGGATTAAGCAAAAACAATAGCCCAAAATAATGGTTTGTTAGAGAGCTTATGAAATTGAAATTTGAAATCAATGGGCTAAATATTTCAAGGGTGAGAATGAAAATATATATATATCTCAAAATTTTCTGACTCTAAAAAAAATTAAAAAGAGGTAAAAACGATGCGATACCGTAAGTCGTAGTATCCTCAAAATGATGTGATTCCGTCACCTGCGGTGAAGAAAGTGTTCCGTGTTTGAGTCGCTTTCACACAGCGATATACTCTTCTGCTTTGAGACTTCAGCTTCAACAAAGACGCACTTTGCAAGGTCCACTGCCCCAAATATTTCTTGTGGGCAAATTACGTTGAGCTCTGTAGGTTTTAAGGAAACGTCCAACAAATTTTTCAGAATTTTAATTTATAACAAAATCAATCGGGAGTATTTGTCCCAAATTTTAAGAGTAATGCAAGGTGCCCTAAAAAGAGCATAAAAAAAATTAATCAAAATCATGAACGAAAGGAGCATACAAATTCTTAAAGCTTATTATAATGTTATATGAGGAAGAATAATCCCCTATAAACCTTTTTAACTCAGGTTTTTTATCTTAAATTTTTGGCAATTAAAAGAGTAAATAAAAAGAATCTTTTAAAAACAATTCACAAAATTGACTATTTAAAACCCAATTTTACATACAGAAAGATATATTTTACAGTATTGAAACTATTCTTGGTCTTATTGCAATTAAAAATGAGTTTAGTAACAACAAATATGAAAAAATGGAGCAACTAACCAAATGTATTGTTTATTTTTCAAAATAATATTGTAAAGTTGAGAATGATTCTGGTGGTTTGAAGTGTAGTGTAGAATGGGGGTGTATTTTATACTTTTGTTTAAAAGTTGATTCATAGCGGGGGTATGTTTATCTAATCCCGAGGGTGGAGAGCTTGAAAAAAAAAATGAGCAAATAAAAAAAAAACGGAGGACTTAGCGTAATATTCTTTAAAGGTGAAATGGAAGTAAAAAAAAAGCGAAAATTATATAAGATATGAAACTATAATATACAAACAAAGTCAAGAGCTAGTGCGAAAATTCTCATTATTTATTATTATTATTATTATTATTATTATTATTATGTATTATTTATTATTATTATTATTATATTATTGAATTATATTATTTAATTATTATTCATTATTTATTATTTATTTTTATTATTTTATTATTATATTATTATTTTTGTCGTTCTTATCATTCTTTATTTAGTAGCACTACCATCATTATTATATTATTAATTATTATTATATTATTTTTTTCTTTATTATTATATTATTATTAAAATGTGGTTCTCATGACTATTTTATAAAAACTTAAAAAGGCCAGGAAATATTTCACCAAAAACTTACATTGAAAAGATGGAACTAGTAAGATCAAAGTGAAGAAATATAATGAACGAAAATCGAAGCACGAATCTGAAGCGAAATAATTTGATATTTTCTTTGGAGTTTTTGGGAGGGAGTTTATGAAAAAACTGCTGGGGGAACTAGCAAGAAAAAGATTATCAAAAATTTGTGTCCGACAAGATGGGCATCACCCAGTTCAAATAAATGGTAATAAGGAAAATAAATCTTTAAAAAATTTAAATTCAGACGAACTTTCAAAAATTTCAACGGCAATATTTATTACGATGGAAATGTAGAAGTTATGTTTGCGTGTAAAAATAGTTTTATAAAATTCAAACAAATTTCAAACTCACCGGAAATTTTTAGAATGAACCAGAGCTTTCTTATAGGTAAAAAAAAGGGGGAAAGAGGGGGGGATGATTGGGACGTTATTT
>JABUQX010092455.1:0-2500 GCA_015478945.1 Trachelipus rathkii | reverse complement strand
TATTATTATTATTAATTATTATTCATTATTATTATTATATTAGATTATATTATTACTATTATTGATGATTATTGATTATTTATTATTATTAATTATTATTATTATTATTATTATTATTATTTATTATTATTATTATTATTATTATTTATTATTATTATAATATATTATTATTATTATTATTATTATTATTATTATTTTTATTTTATTCTTATTATTATTATTATTATTATTAATTATTATTATTATTTTACTTAACGTACATGGGAAGAGAGATTAACTGGGTAATAAAGGGTTACAGACCCTTGAACCATACAAATAAAATCGTTCCTCTTCTTTGACGCGCCGAATATTTCAACCTTTTACGCCCAGAATGTCATCTAGAAGTAGTTTCACAATTGGTAAATCCCAATCGTGTTTCATAATTATTCAAAAGAATATTGCAAGTTTTTTCCTCTTTCACAGAATATTTTATGAAAATCACATCTATTAAAATTATTTGAAAGACTAGGATAGTTTAAAATTTGTTGGATCTTCTGCTTTTAATATTAAATTTTTTGACAGTTAATAATTTAGATTTAATTTCAAAATACTTGTTTCAATATAAAAAAAACATTTAAATTTAATTCTTCAACTTCATGAAAATTTCTTCTCCTCTTCCTAACAATAATTTGACTTTAATAGACGATTCCTATACATTATCCCTTCATAGAGGTAGGAAGTAAAAAACTATTTGGGATTTTCCTGTAATAGCCTCTCCTAGAGTTTTCAATCCTCTCAACCTCGTTCCAAACCTTACTCTGCTCTTTCATTTCTCTCCCAAGCTGCTTTCAATCCTCCACTCGACCGTCATATATATATATTATATATATATATATATATTATATATATCTATATATAGTTATATATATATAATTATATATATTATATAATATATATAATATATATAATTATAATATATATATATATATAAGTATTATATATATATATATATAAAATATATATATATATATATATATAATCATATTATATATATATATACTTAATCCAGTACTGGCATTTCTTAGATTTTTTAAAAATTGCTTTATTTTCTTCAACTGATATGAATTTAATTTCTTTTCAAATTCTTTTTTGAATTATCTTTCATATTTCTCAGGACAATACAAAGAATTTTAAAACTTTTGTTTGGCCACCTTTGGACTGCAAGTTGCTTTACGCGACGGGCACATGCCATAATTTAAAGTTTGCACAATTTCGGATTTTTTGGAAACCCAAACCTGATTAAGAACGTTCTATGAAATTTTACTTGGTCGTAACTGGAAACGTGTTTTCATTTTTTACACGGCACCATAAGCTCTCAATAGGTTCAATGTAGGCGTGAATTTCCAGGCAATGGTAAGTACATGTACGCCATTTCTTGCGAGCCATCTCTTTACTGACTTCGCTGAATGACACGGGGCGAAGTCCTGTTGAATCAATCAAAGGTCTATCGCAAACAAATCCCTTGTTGTTGAGGTAGTAACGATTTGTATCCATTTTTATACTTATGCCGGTCCATGGTGCCTTCAACAATCATTCAATCGACTTGGGCCATGAACAGAAATGGCACCCCACATCATGATTTTCCTGTGGAAATTTACCGTTTTTTTCAGGCATTCAGGTTTAAATTCCTCCCCCTGATCGCCTTCTCACGCTCTGCACACGATCATCAAGCACAGCAATGGTGGATTCATCAGAGAATACAGTCTGGAGCAATATAAAACACAATATGAACAGTAGGAGAAGCATAGAAGATGATGCAAGTAGTCAAACAAGTACAGAAATTCATGACTTTAAACAATTAGATGGTTGATAATTCAATAATAATGATATTTTCAAGTGTCATTGCGATTTTACTACTAATAACAAATCCTTTAATGCGTGATAAAAGAAATAATAGCTATCTGATCAACTCTTACCTGCTCCCATTGCTCAGAAGTCCAATGAATATGAATCTGAGCCCAGGCATTACGTGCCCATTTCATTTCTAAAGTTAGTCTAGGCTTCTTTCTTGGACGATAGGCCTTTAATCCAGCATCTAATAGCCTCCTATTGGCGGTTTTCTCGACCTTAATCCCTCTCTGATCAGACAGATTGGATCTTCCTACATGATAAGTCTTTCTTTTTTCAGAGCCCATTTGAAACTATTTTTCTGTCCCCATGGGTGTTGTTTTTTCTTTTCTTTCAGCATTTGCCAATATTTGAGCTCAAACCTGTGACCGTAATTTCATTTCTTCTTAATATTACTCACTGTCTTGAGTTTGTAAACCCCAAGGTTTTGCTGTCTATTTTTTCTGTTTTAAATTGCTGGCTATGCAATCACGACATTATCTGTCGCCTTCCGTGGACCTCAAATCACTAACTTTACCCATATTTTGATCACTTTTAATAAACTACCAAATACTGAAAATAATGGTATTTTTTTATTAAAATATACAATAAACACTAGTATACACTTAATATA
>JABUQX010092454.1:15000-23070 GCA_015478945.1 Trachelipus rathkii | reverse complement strand
GCCGCTTTATTAACTGAAAATGTGTTGTAGTACCCTATATCATACTCTGTAACTATTTCTTGAAACTCTTTACCTAAAAATTCTTGACCTTTATCTGTCCACATCATTTGAGGATATCTGTTATCCTCATTTATAATTTCTCTGACTGCTGCAGCACAACAGTCTTTGATTTTTTATCTTTTAAAACCCTTAACCATAAGTATCTGGAATATACATCTATCACAAAAAGAATATAGTGATAACCTTCATTGTAAGATTTATATTTTATCATATCGGTTAAGTCTAGTTGCCATACGCTATCTAGATATGTTGCTATGGTTTTCCGTGTCGGAAATTTTTTCGTATAGGTTTATGAAGGGTAAACGCCATCCTCACCTTTTAAATATTTTTTCAATCTTTTTTATCAATTTTGTGGAACTTTGAAGCAAACCTGAAAAACCTCGTAACGTTATGGCTGTTTCACTCAAAGTAAAATTTACTCGACCGCTTCCTTAGCCTCCATGATTCACAATGACTATTAACAATAAAAAAAATTATATTCATTTATACTGAAGATGATATAAAAAACAAATGTATATATTAAAATTATTTATTTTTAATTACAATAATATTAACTATTGTTAGAATACAAGTCTAAAAAAACATAGCAAATGTATACAAATATATAACATAGGTTATAGTATTAATTTAAATACAAATAATACAGTTCATATTAAATAATTATGAACTAAGTCCATATTTGATGAGATGTGTGGTTTTGTCCTATTTCTTCATACATTTGAAACGTAATACTTCTACTTTAAAACTTTGTAATCTTACCCGAGCCAAAAGAGTGTGGATGACCAGAGTTATCTGTTGCAGTCAGGTTAGGGACATTGAATATTATCCAAATCCGCGTAATCTTTGTTATATTCATGATAAACTTCCGGAAATATGGTCTGAAGTTCTTGTTTGATCCTGTTCCATCCTTACAGGAGTCTTCTTCCAATCACGCGAGAGATCGGATATCAGTCAACAATATTCGATCCGTGATTGTTTCTCCGTCAATAATGATTTGACCGAGTTCAATTCCAGGTAATCTGATACTTTTAAAGAATATTATATAGACTATACCCGTTTTCTTACTCCTCATTGGCAAGCTTTCCTTGAGTACATGTTTAAAATTGTCTTCTCTTTTCACCATAGGCTTAGTATCTGTTGACCTAGGCGGAATCTTCTTTAGGCTGAATTTAAATAAACTTTTAGATCTACTATTTTTTGTATAGCATTTGATATAGGATTCTTTTCATGAATGTTACATTAGAGTTTAATATTTGATGCAGTCCCCCCCCTCCTTTTTTTTGAGCTTCCTTTTTTCATTCTCGCTTAATTATTTATGCTGCCCTTCAACTTGTGCGATCATATAAACTCATGGGCTGTTGTTGAATCAATGGAGTGATAAGGATTATATGCCGATCTGATTTCTGGGGATTGCTGAATGTCTGCATTTGAAGGATTCTCAATTGATGTTGCTTGTTGTTGTGTTGTTGTTAATGTTGTTGTTTGTTGTTGTTGCTTGTTGTAGTTGTTGTTGTTGCGTGTTGTTGTTGTTGTTGTTTGTTGTAGAGGCCATGGTCCTGTGGTTATATTTTCAACTTCTCATTAATATCGCTGTAGGGTATAAACCTGCATCCTTCTTCTCACTTGAGCAACCACTATGCGTTATCAAAGGGCTATAACGGAAAAAGTAAGGTAGAATACACCTCCGCCCTTTCTGTATTAGCTTCTTTTTATTTTTAAGTTTTCTTACGTTACCAGCAAGTTTTTAATGATGTTTCTATGACGACGTAACTTTTAACTTCTGAGGCCTGTTTAAAGGAAACATGTTCCTTATAAGATTTAGCCATTACTTCGGCTTATACATTGTATAAATTTTATTCATCTTCACAGCACAGTTACGTTTTTTTCAGAGGTTCAAGGTTTTAAATTTTCTCATAAGAGGTAAATACTCTGCGCTACTAGAGTATTCATTATTCAGGTATGTATAACTGTCTCATCCGATTAGCAAGCTCATTAGGTAAGATATTTGTACGCAGTAACACTCTATGCGTGTTCTTTGGGATGAAGCTCACAAAGTAAATAACCATGAGGTATAGATGTAACTTCTTTATATACTTTTAGGAACTCTTTACGTTGAGTTGGAAACATTTGGGTAGCCAGAACATTAATCTGACTCATATCCCTTCTTTGCCCGAACAAGATTAAATACTGTGTGTTTAAAGACACATCACGCATATACTTATTCTGATGAAAGATATTCTGTTATAAAAATACTGTGATGTTTAAATGATGAGAGTAAACTGTGAAAGTTTCTGCTATATCCTCATTCAATTTATGCATCAAATCATCAAGGATTATAATTTTATGCCCTGGTAAACACTGAAGAGCTTTTATGTCATATAACCCTTCGTGAAATTCGATTACATCTTTGTAATCTTTAAACTTTTCTTGGTAAACATTGTAACACCATATGATTTTAACAGGTTGCTGTTCGATCGAAAATCTCAACCTCTTTTAAAATGTTTTAATAACAGAAAGGTTTTCCCACACCCTGTAGGACCAGACACAAGACATGTAGCAGGTGCGCGGAACATAAATTTACCAACGTCCATTCTAGATTGACCCCCGCAAACACTAATGAATAAGAAAAGGTTAGCATTTATGTTAGAAAGGCCTTTAAAATAAAAAATTGTTTTCTTTTCCTGTTTTTTATCCCAAGAACTTATTTATACTAAAGAAAAAGAGTTTTGACCTTAATCAATAGTATCAATAGATCAATTAGATCAAGTAGATCATGATGGCGACAGGAGGGATGGTGGATGGTGTTGTTGATTTACGATTTACTATTTTAGGGTCATTTAAAACGTTACAATTTTAGTAAAAAATTTGACCTTAATCAAGTAGATCAATAGATCAATACGATCAACTAGATCATAGATCATGATTAGGACAGGAGCCCGGTGGTTGATGGTGGTTTGATTTACTGATTATACTGATTTAGGGTATGTAAAACGTTACAATTTTTAGTAAAAAATTTGCCTTAATCAATAGATCAATAGATCAATAGATCAATAGATCCAATAGATCAATAGATCATATGGACAGTAGGTGTTGCGATGGTGGTTTTGATTTACTGCATTTACTGATTTAGCCGGTATGTAAAACGTTCCAATTTTAGTAAAAAATTTGACCTTAATCAATAGATCAATAGATCAATAGATCAATGAAGAGTCAAGTAGTATCAATAGATCAATAGAGTTTAAGGTTTTATTTACTTTACATATTTACTGATTACTGATTTAGGGTATGCTAAAAAATTTTATTGTCTTATTTATGAAACATGAAAAGAATTAAAATAAATATAATAAAAAAAAAAATTAGTAAAAACAAAAAATATTATAAAATAAAATAAAAAATTAATAAATTTTGAAAAAAATTAAGTTGAAAACAGAATATCTACTATTCGTACCGATCGTACAGCGGTACGCAAGGGGCGGAGTGCGCGCCACGAGCCCCTTCCTTCTTACGCGTTTCGCCGGCAGGGCGCGCCTAGCGGCGCGCACACGCGTGTTCGGATCGCGTCGGTACTCTCGAGTGGGGGCCGCGCGTGCGGCGCGCGGCGGTGCGCTAGTGGCTGTTTTCGCGACGGATTTGCACTGGCTGGTGCGCTCTCGGCGCGCGGTTGCCACGCACCGACCATGAGCCTGAATGATAGATACTTCTTGCTCATGAGGGAGTCTCAAACACCCTTTCAATAGTGAATCCTTCCTCAGACTCCTCCTCATTCCTTCTTTTATTCATCTCTCATCCTTCTTTCTTCCTCCTTCCCTCCTTTCCTCCCTTCTTCCTTTCTTCTGTCCTCTGTTTTGGCATTCCATGCATTCTTCTCTTTTTTTCAAAAGGTTGGGACCTCCTCCGTCGAGGGGCCCTGAACACCCGAAACGAATCCTCTCCACTCCGTCTCCGAATCCGACTCCAACTCCGTCTCCGTCTCCGACTCCGTCTCGTCTCCGACTCCGAATCCTCAACCCAGTCTCAAAGTTTCAGTCTTCTACGATATTTTTAATTTTTTGTGGGGCAGCACCCCCCTTCCAGGGGGACGCCAGGGAATGTGTTTCGTAATCTCGCTTCCGACGTAAGTCGTCTCATATAGCTCACATCCAAATTCAGCCGATAACGTTAACCACTAGTTTTCAGGACGAATTTGACCTTGACGCTAAGGGGGGCAACACCCCCTTAGGGTGACCTATGCGTCACCAAAACTCGCAGGGGTGGGATCAGTTTATCACCTTCATAGAACATATACCAAGTTTGAAACCACGTTAACTCTAACCCATGTAGATGATATATTGGACTCAGAACCGGATGCGAAGAAGAAACCTCGGCGGAATCCAAAGTCGGAGTGCGTTAAAAAACGATCCCTTACAGGGATCGTTTTTCGACTCAGATTCGTTTTTCGACTCAGATTCGAATCTTCGACGTAATAATAATAATAAGTAATGTTCCCTGCACCCTTCCCTCAGTCTGTTCTGTCGGTCAACAGACCTTCGGTCTGTTTGCCTCCAAGTGTCCGGTCGCCCAAACGTCGTTAGCCTAAGACTCACCCACGCAGAATCAAGGCAGCCAAAAGCGTAAGCGGGCCCAAATGATATTGTTTTTTGTCCACCCCCCTTGCGGGGGGTGACCACCTCTATATACACCTACAGACTTGAAAATTACACGGATTCTCCTCCTTCATTATATACATTATTATTCCAAGTTTCAGACCTATAACTCTATTCCTTCATATCGAAAAGGCTGAGGGATCTCCGGATGCTCGAATACTACTTATGTCCCAGCACCCCCCCCAAAAAAATAGCCAAATTTTATGTTTATTTTTATTTTTTTTTTTTTTAATTTCCTGGGTAAAAATTTTACAAGGAATCCAAAAATGTATTTCATTTCCCTGTAGCTGTTTTGTAGTTTTCGAGATATGTTTTTTTTTTTTTTTTTTTTTTTTTTTTTTTTTTTTTTTACGAGTTCCGAAAATTTTGCCTGTGATCCAGCCAATGTATTCCTTCTTTCCGTAGCTGTATAGTTTTAGATATTGGATTGTGGCTCTTTCTAGAGGCTGGCCATATATATATAATATTATATATATATATATATATATATATTTATTATTATTTTTTATATATATATATATATAATTCTGCATTATATGATATATAATATATATAATAATTTATATATATATATATATATATATATATAATATATATATATATAGTATGATATATATAGTATATATATTATAATATATATAAATATATATATATATAATATATATATACATACTGTTTTGAACATATTGTCTAACCATGGTGAATTATAGTGGACAAGTTGCCCAAGAGTGGCAAACAGTCAGGAAGATGAAAGTTGTCACCTAAGGTGTACAATATAATGAACGTCAACGTAGTATAATAATATGAATATATATAAGGATATATATAAGAATTAATGGAATGAAAAATGACAAAAATGAAAATCTTTCAAGACATTCCCAAGTTCAGAATTAATTAGGTGGAGGCGTTATTAATAAAAAATAATGGACACTAGGGTTGTGCGAGCACTGGGGTTTTGCGTACCACACCGCACCGCACCGCACCGCACCAGAGTGAACGTCCCGCATATCACCATGCTGAGCGCACCACCCACTCACCGCACAGCACCAAAAGCCATTTTTTAGCATGACACCGCACCTTTATGTTGCAGTGCGCACCACAATCCGCACCGCACCAAGCACAGCATCCGGTGCGTCAGCCAGCTCTAATAGATACCCTGGAAAAGACTGTTCTTTCTAGTATTATATTTGAATCAATTTTCTCTTTCTACTTATATTAAATATAGAAAATTCAATTGACCATCAATTTTTCAACTTAAACCTTCAATTTATTTAATCAAGTTTCATTTTTTCATAAATACACATATAGGGCCTATTACTCTATCTGGTTTTGGTGATATGCGGATGCGGATGATCAAATTCGTGACATTCAATTGCGGATGATCATGATCAGATTTTGATGGCAAGTGAATGCATATAATTATGTTTCAAGGACCCGCGGATGTTGATGTGTGACCAGATTTCGGTGACACTTGTATGCAGATGATCAGGTTTTGGGGACACGCCGATAGGGATGCGAGTGATCAGATTTCGATGACATGCGAATGGGAATGCTGATGATCAGATTTAATTCTGGGACTCGCGGATGATCCGATTTCTTTGATACGTTAATGCGGATAATCAGATTTTCGTTAACAAGTGGATGGAAATGGGGAAACTGCAATTTTCATAAACTTTAAAGTTTCCGTACACAAATAAAAAATAATTTCGGCTCCGGCTCCGCCCAAAAACTTGCGGATTTGGCTCCGCACCCCTGTCTCAAACACCAAACACCTGAGGTTTGGGCAAGAACAAGAATGAGAGGTATCGGATGTTTCTGCGGATATGGATACTTATCCGGTTGACACAATTCGGAGCATTCGATGATTGAGACGAACATCAGGAATTTTTTTTTTTTTTTTTTTTTTTTAACAGACATGCATGCATGTATGTATACGTGTGTATGTATGTCTTTATGAAGTATACAAGTATATTAATGAGGTGTGTATTTATGCATACGTTTATATATATTTATATTATGTTTACACAAACTGTATGTTTTCATGCTTAGAAATGTTCTTACATTATATTTATTAAGTACTATATTTATATTTCATGTACTATTTAACTTAAGTGAGTATTACATGAATGTGCATGTTCATGCATATTTGCTGTTCATGCATATTTGCTGTTCATGCATATTTGCAAAGCGTACATAAAATTATGACGCAACGTTTGACTCAAAACATATTTAAAAAATACGAATAATATTTGAACTTCTTCACTTGCAATTAGACATCCGCATTTACATACGCAACAACTGCATTGAAATTAGGTGAATTTAATATTTGGTACATCACTACTCACCCATACTCACGTACTGATGCAATTTGTCGTCTGCCAATATTGGAACTTTGGAAGCCACAAGTAATCTATGAAGCCTATTTTGCTAAAATTTCTATCAATGAATTTCGTTATTAGAGGCAAATAAACTGATAGTTATTATTATTATTATTATTATTATTATTATTATTATTATTATATTATTATTATTATTATTTTATTATTATTCATTTATTTTTATTATTAGTATCATCATCATCATCATCATTCATCATCATATCATCAATCAGCATCATCATCATCTATCATCATTCATCATCATCATCATCATCATCATCATCATCATCATCATCATCATTATTATTATTATTATTATGATTATGATTATTATTAATTATTATTATTATTATTATTATTATTATTATTATTATTATTATTATTATTATTATTATTATTATTATTATTATTATTATTATTATTATTATTGAGGTACCATATATATATTATATATATATATATATAATAATATATATATATATATATAATTATATTATATATATATTATATAATAATATACTATATATATATATTATATAGAGATATGTAAATATAGATATATGTAAAAAAATACAAATATATATATATATATATATATAGATATATATATATATATATATATATATATATATATATATATATATATATATATATATATATATATATATATATATATATTTATTTTTACTATATATATATATATATATATATATATATATAGGATCATGTCTGTTATCCGCATCCACTTCCATATACATATCGATTGCATGGATCCGAACATTTTTGTTTTTTATAAGAATTTTGCCTTACTAATTTACTTTTAATTAATATTAACAAGTTCTCGTATGAAATAAAAGCAAAAAATTGGAAAGAACATTTTATTCTAATAATAGAGCTTCACAGTCACAAGAAAATAAATTTATAATATTAATATATATAATATATTATATATATATAAATATATATATTAATATATATATATATAAACT
>JABUQX010092454.1:0-10000 GCA_015478945.1 Trachelipus rathkii | reverse complement strand
AAGAGTAAGCACAAGAATTCTACAATGCGGCAAAGAAAGAAAAAAAGAAAAATCATAATAATAATTATTACTACTATTAATATTATAGTTATGTTATTTATTATAGTTATTATTAAAATTACAATTATTTTCTTATTATAATCATTATGAAAAATATTTTTATAATTAATATTATTATTGATGTTTACTACTATTATCATTAATTATTATTATTATTATCAATAGTAATTTTAGTATAACTATGATTATTATTTCATATAAATATTATTAGTTTTATTATAACTCTTATTATGATTATTATAGGTATTCTAATTATTATTAAAACTTTCATAATTCTTATTACTATTAAAAAAAATTATTATTGTTAATATTTTTATTAATATTATTTTTAATACAAATATTTTTATTATTATTATAATTATTTTCTTATTATAATTATTAAGAAGATTATTTTTATAATTGATATTATTTTTATTATTAACATTTAATAGTAATTTTATTAAAATTATTATTTTAATTATTATTATCATTAATATTAATATTATTTTTATCAAAAATTATTATTTTAATTATAATTATTATTGATTATATTATTCTTATGATTATTATTAATTATTATTATTAAAATTTATTATTGTTAATAATTTTTTTTTTTTTTTATTAATCTTAATTTTTAATATAAATATTATTTTTATTAAAATTTATTTATGTAGTTATTATTATTATTATTATTATTATTATTATTATTATTATTATTATTATTATTATTATTATTATTATTATTATTATTATTATTATTATTATTATTATTAATTTATTATTGTTATCATTATTTTTATTATTTTTTTTTATTATTATTATTTTTTTTATTATTATTATTATTATTATTATTATTATTATTATTATTATTATTATTATTATTATTATTATTATTATTATTATTATTATTATTATTCAGGCCTTTCTCTAGCGTTTGTTAGGTCTAAGAAGCACGTGCACTGGTTAATCTTACTCAGGCAAAATAAGAAAAAAATTAGAAATGCTTACCAAAATTAAATTCGATTTGAACTTTATGTACGGTACGCGACAAATATTTATAAGCACTGGCACCAACAACGCAAATATTTTATTTATAGCAAAAAAAATTGAAAATGATAATTTTTTTCACTTTATTCCTCCCGAATTTTTTTTAAAATTTCACAATAATTCCATGCACGAAATCAAACAACTTTCCACAGATCACTCCAGAAACCGACTGCTTGTATCGGCTGTTTGGGGTATGACTCGAAAAACGGTTTGAATTTCCAATGAATGCTCCGAGTTAAACTCTTTTTAAATAAATCAGAAATTGATAGGCGGTAAGGATTAATAAAAAAAATATTTTGTACTTGGTTCAAAGTTAAATCCATTAAAAATATAAACGTTTGTTGTTATTTCAGAAAGATTTTAATTCGAAACAGTTGTAACATTTTTGTTTTTATAATTATTGGAACATGACGTGTGAAAAGTCAAACCAAGATAACCGCTGGCTGAAAATGCATTATCTAGATAATGAAAAGCCTTACTTCGTGTATTCTTCGAAGATCAAGAAAAACTTGAAGAAAAGTTGAAATATTAATCTCAAAATGTCCGTAATAAAGAGACAAACAAAATGATATATGATTTACGCTGGAAAAGTAAAAATTGATTTACTAGTGAAAAAAAACTAATTTGCTAAGAAGGGAATGTTGGCTTGGACAGAAATCTCCGAAGCCAGCCATAAAAAAAAGATTATTAGTAATTTTTCTAATTCCTTTAAAACTGTAAATGTAGTAATTTAAAATATCGAAATTAAATTAGTGAAAAGTTTTGTCCATTAAGATTGTGCATTATAAACATCTTTATTAATGAAATTGATTTTATTTATGTTTTTCTTTTTTTCTTTTTTTCTTTTTTTTTAAAAAGTTTGCTGGAAAGCCTTGTACCCAAAATGGCTTTCTCGGATTCAAGACTGAGTTTATCAAATTTTAATTTTGTTTTTCTCTATTATTTCTTTATCAATATTTCCATAAAATTGCTTTAGCATTATTTACTGCAGTATTTTTAAGAATTTTAATTAAGAGAAGGTAGAAGAAAAAAAACTATTGGAATTGATTGCTATATGATTCCATATAAACACGTGGTTTGGGAAGGGGGGGTAAAATGTAATGGCAAATCCAGATTTTAATGAAAAATTAAGAGTAAAGAACATTTTATAGAAATCTAATTAAAATATATTTTATTTTGATTAGATTCGTAATTTCTAAGTAGGAAATAGACCCGGCTCGGGAGAAAAAAAAGAAAAGAAACGGTCTTAAAAAAAATGTTCTTTAATAGGTGTCAATGGATTCTAAATTTGGATAAATAGTTAGAGTTGCTTTAATGTGTAGAATGGATGTGAGAATTGAGATTTGGAAATGTATTTTCAAAGGTTATGTTATGATAAATTTCTTTTTGGGGTGATTATGTTGTTAGTATTTAAGTTATAAAATAAATGAAAAATATTGGACTTGATTATGTTGTTACTATTTAAGTTATTAAATAAATGAAAAATATTAAATTTGATTGTGTTGTTAATATTTAAGATATAATTTAACTGGTTCATAAAGTTTTTAATTAATGTTTCTTTGTCTTTTAAAAATTTTCTGGTTTTAATGTTTAATTTGCATCTTTAGAAATGTTGGAGATAGTTTCTTAAAAATAATGTCTTTGATGGTGTTCGTTTCAAAGATGTTATTATGTTTCACATATGTTTACAAATATGTGATGTTCCCCTGGGGGAGAAAAAGGAAAGAAAATTTTTAAGTTGGTGGGGGAGGTCGTGGAGGTGGATGGCCTCTACCTGCAGGAAAAGTTTGTTTAGGAGGTAAAATAAATTCTCTTTGTCCTTTCATAATAGTAGCAGGTTGTTGTCTGTTTCGTAATTGCATGGGGTGTGGTATGTCAGGATTTCTGAATGTTAAGGAAGGTCTGTAGGATGGATCATTCACCCTGGTGTCTGGAGGTGTGGGGGGAGATATTTCTGCTAAAGTAGGGTGTTGTGGTTGGACTGTTTCTTGAGAAGGAGCTCTAGGGGGTAAGGTTGGAGGTTCGTCTAAAGAAAATCTAGGAAAGAGGGGTGGTGGTGGTGATGTAAGTCTTTGTAAAGGTTGTAATTTTGGAGGGGAAGGTAAGATTTGGAAATTTTTCATAGGTGATCTTATATGTGCATGGGAGGATGCTTCATGGGAAGTGGGTTCTTCCGGTGGTATTTGTTGTCTTTGTAGCAAAGGAGGTCTGTATGGTGTTGGAGAAATTTGTTCTGGTGATGCAGTTTCTTCATGTGGGAATAACTGTCTTTGTTGTAAATTTTGTCGGTGTAAGGAAGGAATGTGTAAAGGAGTTGTTGGTGTAGTCGGTGGTTGACTTTGTGGTCGTTGTTGGGTTTGTGTTGGGAATATTGTGTTTGGTGGAGCGTATATGGTATGTGGTATGTTTCGTATGGGTTGTTGGGGTATTGTAATTTGTTGAATTTGTTTTGGAGGAGGTCTTGTTTTTGTATGTAGGTCGCCGTGGGGTTGTTGTTGGGAAAGGGGTTGGAAATTATTTGTAACTTTAGATATTTTTACATTATCCCTGTGGACAATAAAAGATTTTGAGGAATTTAGACATTGGAGTAACAGTTTGTTATAAGGAACAAACTGTAGGATTCTATAAGGACCTGTCCATTTTGGGGCAAGTTTGGGGTTTGTTTAGGCTTTAGTACGTTCAAGATGTGAACTAAATCGCCTATTTTCATTTGGATAGTACAAGATTTTGGTAGTTGTTTTAGGATTTGTTTTTCTGTTTCTGCTTGTAAATGTTCGCGAGCTTGGTCTCTAATTAAGTGGGCTCGCTCGGCTATTTCGTCAACATAATCATTTATGTACTTACGGGGTGGTTGTGTAGAAGTAAAAGGGGATGAATAGTTTGGAAGGTCCCAAGGAAGTCGTTTGTTGTAAGTGTAAAGGAGGAAGTGTGGGGAGGTACCGATGGCGGAATGGTAGGTTGAATTTATGGCAGTTTGTGTGAATGGAATGTATTGACCCCAGTCATTATGATTGGTGTTGACATAGTGTCGTAGATAATTGCTTATCTTATGATTTTCTTTTTCAACCAATGCATTACTCTGGGCGTGTCGCACAACTATGTTAACTGCCTTAATTCGCCATTGGGCACATATCTCTTTAAAAAGTTGGGAGGTTAGTTCCGGTGCCCGATCGGAAATAATTACCTCTGGAGTAGAATGGCGACAGATTACCCTCTCTAGGATAGCCTGTGCAATGTCTTTGGTAGTATGTTGTTTTAGGGGGACAAGTTCAACATACCTAGTAAGAGAGTCTTTCATGCAAAGGATATATTTACATTGTGTAATTTTGCATTGTGGTAAAGGTCCTAAAATGTCTAGGTGGAATCTGGAAAAAGGTTCATAGGGGAGGGGGGTATGCTTTTATGGGGGCGTTTTTGGGGGTATTACCTTTAATGTTTTGGCAGGAAGGACATGTAGTACAATAATCATTTGTAAGTGTATGTAATTTGGGGAAAATGTAACGTTCTCGAATTCTAAATTCGGTTCTCTGCGTTCCGCAGTGTCCCGCTGCTAAGGAGGCATGGGAGTGTTCGATGACGGAGTGGATTAATGTGTCTGGTACTTGGATAAGGAAACGTCCAGACTGTGTTGCATAATGCAAAATGTCATCGATTAGAACATGGGGGTAAGTGTCAGCAAGGGTGTCTTGTTCGGAAAGTGGTTTGTTATGAGAAATGATGGGTTTCGCATATTCATAGAGGGTTTTAAGGCGTTTACATGTCTTTTGTTCATTTACAATATTTTCTTTAGTCAAAGGGATAGTTCCAGTAAGAAGTACGGTATTTTGTGCAAAAGAATAAGAACAAGGAGGAGGAGGATTTCTACTTAAATAGTCCGGAATAATATTTAGTTTGCCTTGTTTGTAAATAATCGTTGGATTAAAGTGGGCTATGAATAAATTCCATCTTTCTAAACGTCCTGTAAGTTGTTTATGACGTATGAGGTGAATCAATGGTTGGTTATCCGTGATAATTGTAAGCGGATAACCGAATACCGTATTTTTGAACTTTTGCAAAGCAAAGACTATGGCCAATGCTTCTTGTTCGATAGTTTTATAGTTAGCTTCGGATTTGTTTAGTGCTCTGGAGATGAAGGATAATGGCTTTTCTTTGCCATTCTCGTCTAATTGGTATAGGACAGCACCGAGCCCTAGGTTAGAGGCATCAGTGTTGATATAAAATTCCTTGGAGTAATCAGGGAATCTTAATTGTGGTTGGAGTAACAACTTATCTTTTAAGATAAGAAAAGCTCTTTGTTGCTCCGGTCCCCAGAAAAATGTTGCATTCTTTTGTAGTAATTTTGTTATAGGTTTGGCAAGGACGGAGTAGGAGTCGATCAAGTGATTAAAGTAGTTCAGGAAACCAAGCAAAGATCTGGTTTCTGCTACGTTAGTAGGAGGTTTGAATGTAGTAAGAGTCTGGAGTTTTATGGGGTCAGGTGAGATTCCGTCTTGGGAAATTTTAAAACCCAGAAAAAGGAGGCTGTTTCGGAGAAACTTACATTTAGCAAGAAAACCTTTTCTAAGTTACCGAAATGTTCTTTTAATGTTTCCCCAAGTATTAAGACATCGTCCAAGAAGACTCTGCATGCGTCACCTAGGAGGTGAGACAACACCATTTCCATTGTCCTTGCGAACACTGGGGGTGCGTTGGACAAACCAAAATTGAGTCTTGTAGGTGCATACTGACCTCGCGGAGTGCGGAAGGCTAGTAGCGGTTGTGTCTCTTCCTCGATTTCCAGACAATGGTAAGCGTCGAGAAGATCGAGACTGCTGAAAATTTTGGATTTTCCCAGCGTAGAGAGGATGTCAGCAATACAAGGCAGGGGGAAGCGGTCTAACACCGTATGTGCGTTAATGTGCCTGTAATCGGCCACAATTCTTGGAGTTGAGGAGTTTTTCTTTGGAATGACGAGCAGAGGGCTCGAATGGGGACTACTGATTGGACGGATGTACCCTTTTTGTTGGGCGGACTTGACCCAATCGTCTATCTGGGTCAAGTATTTATGGGGGAGGCGGTACTGTGGTCGGTACAGTACCTTTGGAGCGTTTTCTTTAAGTTGTATGGAAAATTTAGTTAAAGGACAAATGGGGACTTCATCATCCTCTAAGGCTATTACATCTCTGTAAGTCATCAACAGATCAATTAACTTTTCTAACTGATCTGGATCTTGTAATGTGGTACAGCAATCTTCATTATTTTTGAAAGATTCCTGGACGAGTTTTTTGAAAGTATTTCTAAGCTGAGTTGGAGTTAAACCTTTGGAAGAAGTTGCCAAATTTACATTGGACGTTTGGAGGGGTTCGTCAAGAACTATAATAGGATTAGCCCTGGTTAGGACAGTATTTTGAGGAAGGAATTGGGAAGAAGCGCTCATATTTATTATGTCCAAGAGGACTTGGCCGTCGGAGGCCGAACTTAGTACACTACCAGCAAAAAGAAAGTTGCTGATGTAAGTGTTCTCTGTGGACAGAATAAAATTGTCAGGAGGAGAAGTATGAGCGGGGGAAGAAGCTTTAACAGAAAGAGTGTATTTAGAATAAGGAGCTATTTCTGTGTCTTCTAAAGTAGATAAATTATAGGAAACGTCAGTATCAATTAAAAGATTGTTAGGAGTAGAAACGTCGTCGGAGTAGAGGGGCATAGTCTCTGTATGGTTTACCTCTGTATGTTTAGCATGTATGCTGGGGGATTTCTTTTTGGAAGGGTATTGGTGGGTAAGTGGTATGGGGATAGTAAGGTTATTTGTTGTTACTTCAATTGTATTTTGTTGTGTTTGTAAGTTTATTCTTGGGTTATTTAGGAAATTTGTACCTAGTAAGAAAGGTGTACTAAAACCACAAAGATTGTCACATATGACTATAAAGTTAACTGGTATGTTTTCCCCATGTAAAGTTAAGTCAAAAATTATTGTACCCATTTGGTAAAATTCTGAACCCGTGATAGAACGTAGTGTAATTTCTGTGGGTTTTAATGGTATGTTTATGTTAAATGTCTCTTCCATTTCGCAAATGAAAGAGTACCTGCAGAGGCTACTGTTACTACCGCTATCTAAAATCAGTTCTCTGTCTTCTAATATATAGTTTTTGTAATTTATATTTGCTTTTAAAATATACGCGGGTCCTATTAGCGGATTTGCTTTGTGGGCATTATTTAATAGGATTTGGCTATCATTAGTAAAAGCGGAAGATAAAGTAATATCTTGAGATGGAATTAGTAGAGGTTGAGAACTTTGATAGGAAGGACTAGTAATAGTGGTAGTAGTAGTAGTAGGAGGAGGAGTAGGAGGAGGAGGAGTAAGTAGGAATGGTATCTTATGGACAGAGTTTAAGTTCGTTACCGGAGTTGGGGGCATATTATAATTTGGAGTAATTTTATCATCGTTCGTTACAATCGCGGATGCCGGTTTTTGCATCAAGTTCGAAAGGAGTGCGCTATTTGACACTGGTTTAGCGGATGCTGTTAGTAAATCAATCGTATCATTTGGATTAGTTCTTTCATGCACTGTAGCAAGAGAGGTTATTAAAGGATCCATAGGGTTAGAAAAATTCATGCTGTCTGTCACCGAAGTAGAGTGTGTAGTAGAGACAGTATAAGGATCGAAAAAGTTAAGTAGATCTGCAGTAAGCATAGAATCGGAAGGTATTGTATCCTGCACCGGGTGCATAGGTTCCTTAGGTATATTAATAGGATCAAAAAGGTTTAATAGGTCAGCAGTAGGCGTAGGATTGTTAGGATTAGTTGTATAACTACTAATGTTAGGCATAGGTTGGGGGTTAGGCATAGTACTTTGGGGATGGTTAGGCATAGGAATATGATTAGGCATAGTATTTTCAAAATGGTTAGGTATAGTACTTTGAAAATTGTTAGGCGTAGGTATAGTATTTTGAGAATTGTTAGGCGTAGTTATAGTATTTTGGAAATTGTTAGGCGTAGGTAAAGCATTTTGGAAGCTGTTAGGCGTAGGTAAAGCATGTTGGAAGCTGTTTGGCATAAGGTATAACCTTTTGGAAGCTGTTAGGAGTAGGTAAAGCATTTTGGAAGCTGTTAGGCGTAGGTATAGCATTTTGGAAGTTGTTAGGCGTAGGTATAGCATTTTGGAAGCTGTTAGGCCTAGTTACAGTAGTAAGCATAGAGTTAGGCATAGTGTTAGGAGTAGTTATGGTAGTGAACATAGCGTTAGGCATAGTGGTAGGAGTAGCTATAGTAGTAAACATAGCGTTAGTCATAGTGGTAGGAGTAGCTATAGTAGTAAACATAGCGTTAGGACTAGTGGTAGGAGTAGTTATAGTGGTAAACATAGTGTTAGGACTAGTGGTAGGAGTAGATAGGATGTTAGGTATAAGGTTAGGAGTAGGTAGGGTGTTAGGTATAGGATTAGGAGTAGGTAGGATGTTAGTCATAGGATTAGGCAAATTGGTAGGAGTAGGTAGGATGTTAGGCATAGGATTAGGCAAATTGGTAGGAGTAGGTAGGATGTTAGGTATAGGATTAGCCATATTGGTAGGAGTAGGTAAGATGTTAGGCATATGGTTAGGAGTATGTAGGATGTTAGGTATAAGGTTAGGAGTAGGTAGGGTGTTAGGTATAGGATTAGGCAAATTGGTAGGAGTAGGTAGAGTGTTAGGCATAGGTTGCGGAGGTAAGGTAAGCATAGTAGGAATACTATCTACTAAATGTGGGAGAGGAGATGGTGTAGGAAAAACATCATTTAACATAAATGTGTTGTTTGTATCAGAACAAGTGTTAGGATTAGTGTTAACCCTCTGTTTTTCCCTAAAATTATAATTTACATCATTTAATACACCTGTGTTTTTTGTATCAGAACAAGTGCTAGGATTAGTGTTAACCCTCTGTTTTTCCCTAAAATTATAATTTATATTCTTGCCCACAATATTTTTATCAGTTTCGTGTTGGGCTAATCGGTCATTAGCCCAACTATCAAAAGATTTGGAAGGATAAATGTGGGTGCCATCACCGTTTTCACATTTATGTACAATATCATCATAATTTTTAATATGGGTTTGTTGCCCATTTCCCTTTGTATCAATGCTAAATGTGTTTTGCAAGCTAAATAAGTTAGTGCCAATGTCAACATTGGCACAACCTCGGATATTCGCATTATCCGGAACAAAATTCTTTATATTTAGTGTGCCTAACGTAGTGTGTTTTTGAGAATTCTTATCATCTCTTATGGTGTGTACACTTTTATTGAAATTGCCTAATTTAAAAAATTTAATAATTTGCTTATTTATTTTTATGATATCTAATTTAACACTAGGCTTTAATCTTAAATTTTCACTATATTTTTCAAAATTAATTAATTCTGCTCTTTCACTAGACTCGGAGGATGAGTCGTCACAAATTTTACTGCAATTATTAAAGGAGGAAGGAGGTGGAGGAGAGAACATTAGTTGAGAAACAAATAGGGAAATCATTGGTTTCGTTTGGAGGGAGTCAGAAATTTGGATACTTGGCAGCTGGTCATAGCTTTTTTTTAAAAGGGGATCCTGTGATCTATTTCCGAAATTGTCAAAGGAGTTCTCTCAATTCTCACATTCGGCGGGGTTCATGAGATTGCGTCAGGTTGCTCTCTCGATTTTCCATCCATTGATATCTTCGTTGATAGTTTTGGGGCTTCATGACCTTTGTCGGTGGGCACTTGATACTGGTTTGACACGAAATTTGGTTGGTGAGAAGAACAAGTTTCCGTCCACCTCCCGCCTTGGCTACCACGGGCGATCACATCTCAATCACGGTGCAATAACTGCTTAAGGGTTTGGACTCCCGGGAAGCATGTCTCCACTGTCGGGGGAGGAAATTCAGGAATCATCATGATTGGACAACCCTTTGAAGGACAGTTATTGCAAAACCT